>LKTO01000582.1:0-30080 GCA_001399465.1 Hymenoscyphus scutula
TAGAGGACTAGTATAAAATGTTAGCGTTCTCTACTTCGTCTACTAGTATAAGAATATAGCTAATCTAAGAGGTGAAATCCTTATTATTAGTAAAGAAGAAGTTAGTAAATATAACTAACTTAAGAGTGTTCTTATCTAGCTTAACAAATTTAAGGCCTCGATCGAGGTTGTTAATTTACTATTAAATTTACTTATTAAGGAGTATAATGTTCTAGCTTTAAGGTTTAAGCTTCTAGATAGTAAAGGAGAGGTTAAAAGTAGCTTCTAGTTATAAGACTATCGCTAGGTAGGCTCCGCGCGCCTGCTAGGCTACGTACTAGTCCTTAATTAAGACTCTCTAGTAAACGTTGCCTTAGAAGCTAACTAGGTCCGCTAGTAAAGTACTTACTAGCTTTAAGTGTCTAGTATAGCCTTTCTAGGTTAAGAGTATTAAGCTATCTAGTTAAAGTATAACTTTACTACTATTAAACTTAAGCGAGTGTTTATAAGTGAGTTACTCTCTAGGTTTTAAGGTAAACTTAGCCTTCTTTAATTCTCTCTCTTTAGCTATAGTAAAGTCTAGGTTTACTAGTATTAGAGTATTATTAGTCTAAAGACCGACGACTCTAAATTACTCTTAATTACTAATAGAGAGTAGGCAGAGGTCGTATATAGATTAAGATATATATAGCTTGTCTAGGTAGTGTTTATAGTAGATACTAAACTAGTAGTTTCTAGCTTTAGATACGTTATAGAGTAGTTTTATAACCTTAAGGTAAATTCTACTCTATTAAGGTACTCCTTAGAGTAGGCGTATATAGAAATCGTAGCTAAGCTTTATAGTTAACTAGATATATATCTAGATAATATCTCTAAGATAGATATTTAACTTAGAGTATATACTTAGACTAGTATTTAATAAACGCTCTTTAGCTCGTTACTACTTTTTTAGTACTAAAATAAAGCGATTACTATCTAAATATATACTTTTCACTTTATAATTGTTTTATAACTATAATATTAAAATAGCTAAAAAATATAGAAAAACGAAGAGATATAAGATATATATAAATAAGACTTTATAGTATAAGGTCTCTATCTAGTAGTATACTTAAATTGTTAGTAGAAGTAGATAGAATACTAATAAGTAAGAGTTACTTCTATAGGTAAAAAAAGATAAGGAATAGATATCTGTTTTAGAGATAGAGGTTAGAGATATTAGGAGAAGAGCTCGAGAGAACGCTACTAGAACTTAGAATAGAAATACACGAGGCTAATAACTTTTAGTACTCTTTATTATTAAGAATTAGCCTCGCTCTAGACTACTACTTAAAGTTACCTCTAAGCTATAACGACGGATTATTTCTAAGGTTATAAGTATATAAGATAAACGCTAGAAGTTAAATATATTACACCTTTACAACCTAGGTCTTTAGAGTAACTAAGACTCTATTAAGAACCTCTTAGAATCTTCCTTTTAACAAGTCTTATATAACGAAGGTTACTTCTTTATAAGAGAGGGATTTAAGTCTAAATTTACTCTAGTTCTTAGAGAACAACGTATTAAGTTAGCTAAACAACTCCTTAAGATAGACCTCTTCTAAGTAGTATTTATAGACGCTGCTACCTTATATATAGAACTTAATAATAGCCTAGATAGGTGTTAGTAGAAGTAGAAAGAGTACTACTATAAGAACGTTTAGATAGAGATAGTAAAAGAGTACTTAGATAGATAGTTCTTTAGTACTATCTACCTAGGTTTTCGCTAAGGTCCTTACTATATATACGACCTAGAAATAATACAGGAAGTTAAGGACGTAGAGACGTATTTAGCCGAGGCTAATATATAATAGTTATACTATATAGAGAGAGAGTTTAACCGGCTAGAGCAGGCTAAGGAAGACTAGTAGACTAGTAAAGGACGTAGAGTATCTAGAAAGAGAGCTGAATTATATAACTTTCTATATAAACAAGTATATAATAGAAAGGACAGAGGTAAGAGAGAGATAGATTAGTACTAGCTTTATAAGAGATATCTTAAGCTAAAATTATTCTCTTAGTATAAGGAACTATATAAACTAGAGAGAGAGAAGATAATATATTTAGTTGTAGATAATACTAGCTCTTATAGTTATAAGGTAACTAAAGAAGTATTATACTACTATTCTATTTAGCGCCTCCTTTACTCTATATAGTTACTAGATATAAACCTAATAGAGTAGATTTAGAAGTATATAAGGTAACAACTATATAAGAGAAAGAAATAACTAAAGAATAAGGTAGATTTAAAGCGTATATAGATATAGAAGTAGAAGAAGGTACTCTAGAAAGTAATAGATGATATAATTAGTAACCTAAGAAAGACTCTCTAGAAAGTTATAGACTATAGAGAGGATAATGATTTCTAGAGATAGAGCTTTAATTTCTACTACTTTTTATATAAAAACATCTAGAATTATATTATATATAAGTAATAGTAGTAAAAAAAGAGAGGTAGAGTAGAAGCGAAAAACAAGCTAAAAATTAGCTAAGAGCGTTTATTAAATACTAGCTTAAGTAGTAGCTATAGTAAGAATAATTCGCTAGCTAACTTATTAAATTATAGGTAACTAGGTTAAGACCTAGGACTTGTCTTTATTATTATATGCCTGAATAACAACTCTTAACTTTTTATATATCTTATCTATACTCTTATTTTTAATACTATCTATAAATCTTAAATTGAAAACTCTTATACCTTCTAGGAGGTCGTATAGCTAGATGTATTTAAAAACATTGTGTTTAGTTAGTCTATTCACCTCCTGTGTCCGGGAGTACTTAAATTAACTAGAGGTAGAGGTAGTAGCGTCTTTAGCGAGATAGACATTAATATTCAAGGTACTTAGTTGCTTTCGTGGTCTCTCTAGGCCACGCTTCAGAGGCTGGCTGTAGGGTTGTTCCTGTGGTTGCTCTTGAGGCTGCTTTTGAGTCTTTAATGGTCTACCTGGGCCACGCCTTAGTTGAGTGACTTCAGGTGGCGTGGCTAGCTAGAATGCTTCTTGGTCGTTAGGTTCCTGGGTGGCCGGTGGTTTCTGTAGGTCTAGGTCCGTCAGGTAGAGTTTTACTACTGTAGAGCGGAATTTTGTGGGTCCGCTAGGCAGTTCGACAATGCACTTCTCATTCGTCATTCCTACAAGTATAAAGAGGCCAGTCCACCTCCTAGGTTCACGCTATACAAGGACGTCTAAGTTGAGGGGTAGGTCCTTGAGTAGGCTATTTGTAGAGCTATTCCGCTGATTAAGAGCATCGTTGATTTGTTGTTTTACTTAGAGTTTACGTAGCTCCTCTATAGCCTTCTTGAGTGTACCTGAGCGCTAGCTAATAGAGAGCGAGGAAGCGTTAAACTCAGCTATACGTAGGTAGGCGCTAAACATAAGTAGAGTAGAGACAAGGCTGTCAGGTCCTACTATATCGTTGATTGCCTTAAAAGTCATTTAAAGAGCTATATCTTTAGTAAGGTTAGGTAGCTCCTTAGTTATAATTAAGTATACTCTTCTAAGTAGGCTATAGTAGCGTTCTACCTTTCCAATTGAGTTGTAGGCTTCCACAAGTACAACCTTAGTATAAATTCCTATAGAACCTGTAAATTGTTTAAATTCCTTACTTATAAAGTTCTTACTAGTATTATACGTAATTAAATCTAGGGGTCTAAGGTAGGTATTAATCTAGCACTCTTGTAGCTTTTCCTAGGTGTACTTAGCTGAGATCTAGCGTAGCTATTTACTAGCTTAGAAGCAGATATATTTATCTATAATATATAATAGAGGTTAGCTGTTAATATATATAATATCGACGTAGATGTTATAATTAAATTCGATGTTATTATAAAGGGTAAAGCGGAAGCGGCCAGGGGATTTTCTATTCTTCTAGTAGTAGTAGTAGTACTTGTTCAGGTGCTTGAGTATACCTGGGTTAACATTGTAGCCGGCGCGCTCTAGTAGGAGCTAGAGGCGGCCGACAGATAGGTGTCTAAAGCGCCTATGAAGTCAGCGAATCTCAGTCTCTGTTAGTTGGCTTAGGGACTCCTATAGAAAGGAGTATAAAGACTCTCCCTAAACTAGGAAGGGGTGTCTAAAGCGCTGTACTACTAACACTTCGCCTTTTAGGGTAATGAGTATGTTTTTAAGGTTATTAAAGTGGACTCCTAGCTTGTCTATGTCCGCTAAGCAAAGCAGGAAGAGGGTGTCTATCTAAAGTACACAGAATTCAACTAGGCTAATAGGTGAATTAACGTATATAGAGCCTAGTAATGCCGCTACGCTAATGCTAAATTTGACAGTTACTTTGCCCTCTATAGCTATAGTAATTAGAGTGTCCTAAATTGATTTATATGCTAAGTATTAGTCGTATCCTATAGTTAACTTTAAGGCTACGCCTATATCGATCATAATGCTAAACCAGTAGCTTGAGTTATAGCGTTTAGCTCCTGTAGCTATTAGAGCCTCGATTTCCTTGTCTTTGACAGGTGCGGCAGGCAGTGAGCTTGTAAAGGCATGAAAACAGGCTACCTCAGAGAGCTTGGAAGTAATGCTTGTAGCGCTTAAAGTACTGATTTAGCCAAGCGAAGTCATAAAGCTCTCGCTCTCGCTCTCTTCGAGCTCAGAGGTATTCAAGGGCTCTTCTTCATTGTCTTCAAGAATAATAGCTTGAAATGCTTCATCGTAGGAGTCGAACTGTCCTCCTTCGTACTCAAGGACGTACTGTCTAAATAACCTTTCAAAGGCAGGTTTGTTGAATTCCCCTCTAAGCTTGTTCTAATATCTTGACTTGAAGCGATCTCTTGCCTGGTTACGCTCATGCTCAGGGTGGTTTGTTAACCAGCAGCCTTACTTCTTATAGACAAAGTATTACTTCTTGTTCTTGCGGTAGTTGCTTCCACGATAGCCGCGGCCCTGGCTTGTACGTGAATTACTACGTGAGGATTAGAACCTGCGATCTGTTATATAGGTTGTTACCAGGCTGGTAGTAGTAGTACTGTGGGCATGCTCGTAGGCGGTAATTGACGTCTTAAGAGTACTAATAGTAGCTAATAGTTAAGAAGAGGGCAGAGGGGAAGAGCATGCTATCTAGCACTCAGGAGTATCTTGGCAAGCGAGTATAAGCTTATTTAAGAGGAAGGAGTCAGTCTAGAGGTCCTAGGTAAGTCTATAGCAGAGTACTTAGAGCCTAGCTACCAGGAGTTGAAAAGACTAAGTAGTCGTCTTATCCGGGTTCTAGGATTTAACAAGGTTGAGACTCAGGTTGTTCCATTCCGCAAGCGCGGCTCGTTTGTAGCTTGCGTCTTTAAAGTGGTCCTGAATAGCATGGCAGAGGTCTTGAAAAGGTAGGTTAGCAGTAGCAAGGGTTACGTAGTAAAAGTCTAAAGCTAGGCCCTTAAGTATAATTAGCAGAGCTTTTACGTAGGCTGCCTCAGGTACGTCACACCTAATACAGACATTAAAGAGTATAGTAACCTTAAGTCTAAAGTTATCGCCAGTGCCTCCGTACTTCATATCGTCCGTGTAGGTCTTTGCTAAGTTCGTCAATTCTCGTCTATACCCTGGTTTTACTTACAATTGGGCAAGAGTTGGCTGCCATGGTTGTACAGGAGATGCGGGGGGTACTAGAGGTATAGGTGGTAGAGGAGGTGAGGAGGTTACAGTACTGCCTTGCTGGGCCTGAAATGGATTTGCGCCCGCTTGAGGTTGTTGGAACTAGTAGGAGGTAGGAAGGTTTATACGTTGATTTAGCTGTGCTGTTCCTGGCAGGGTTCCATACGCTTGAATGCCTTGCGGTTGTTGTGCCGTATTATTCCCTAGAGGGGCAGGGTCTGGAGGGTTTGAGGTGCCTTGAGTTTGAGAAGACAGTTAAGTTACTTGTGAAATGCCTTGAGTAGTACTTTGAGGGGTGATTTAAGTTAGTAATTGAGTAGGTAGTTGAGCAGGCAATTGAGTAGGAAGTTAAGCAGGCGGTTGAGCAGGAGGAGTGCTTTAAGGTTAAAGAGGATCCCTGTATTAAAAGAAGGGATCGTATATTATCTTATATCTTTAGTTGAATCCTGCTAAGTTTATGTCTTTGCCTTTCATGATATTAAGTATCTTCTTATCTATCTATTTAACTAGATCAACCTTCTTAAGAGTATTAATAAGTACTGTAGCTATATATGCCTTTTTACTATCTATCTCAATCTATACACCTCTATGACAAAGTACCTTACGTAGCTTAATAACCTAGGACTTGTTTACTATTATAAAGTAGTCTTCGTCCTAGCCTTTAAAGTCTTCTTAAAAGGTAGCCTAGAGTACTTTATTATCGTCTTCTATTTAATCGTACTTGTTAATATGTTTAGTAACAAACTTTATAAGATCCTTCTTACTAAGCTTAATTAGTAGCTCTATTAGTTCAGCTATATTGTTATTAAGCGAGGTAGAAGGGTGTAAGAAGCGGGGTATAGAAAGTTCTGTGTAGGTGTTTTAGATATAGAAAACCTTATATTTCGGCTATTCTATAAGGGGTAAGGGGTTGAAAGTCTTAGATTCCGGTTCTTCTAAATTTCGAGAGCTAAATCTGCTAAGTCCGCTAAGTCTGTTGAGTCCGCTAAGTCCGCTGAGTCCGTTGAATCTACTAAGTACTATGAGGGTGTAAATAAGGTTGTAGATAAGGGTGTAGATAGAGGTGTGGATAAGGGTGTAGATGAGAGTATAGCACCGGCGAAAGCAGGTAGAGGCTGTCTATAGGGTGATTCTTAAAGAGCTTAATAAAGAGATTAAGACCTTAAGGTATATTGAGTAAGGAGGTTCGCAACGTAGAGAAAGTAGTACTAGCTTGACCGAGTCGCTATTACTAGTAGGAATCTGAATCTCTTCGTCTTAAAGGTCTCGAGAGAGTTTATAAAGAGGTTAATAGTCGTCTATCCTTTATAATTCTAGTATCTTATAAGAGCGATCGGAGAAGGCCTTATAAGTGTAACGAGATACTTGTTATAGTAGTAAAGTATAAATCTATACTCTAAGAGAGAGACTTTACTCTTTAAGTTATAATACTACTATACTATATTAATATATACTACGATCTAAGAAGGGGCAGAGGTAGTTAACAGGTATATCTAATCTATACGCGCGATATACTAATTAGTATTAGTATAACCTAGTTGTTATAAAAGGTGATATATAAATATAATCTCTATTTATATTTATTTATATATAAAGAGTAAAGGTAAAGAGAGGTAGTACTCTACGAGCTTAAGTATATAAGTAGTAAGCTACTTATATAACCTAAAGTATATAGATCTACTAGGCTCTTATATAAGATACTATTTACTAGAATTATATATCGATAGATAGTAATAATAATATAATATTAAGTTAAGTATAAAGCTTCTATCTAATAGTAGACGTACTAGTCTTATATAGAATCTTTATTCGTAGCTTAATTATCTTAATTACTCTTATTATACTAATCTAGCTTAGTATTACTTAGTTAATTATTAATAATTAATACTAGTTATATAACTTCTACTAAAGGAAATCCTTAGATCGCTTAGCTAATCTAAGCGACCTATTAATAGCTATAAGAGTATATAATAGTACTTAATCTATTAGAACGTCGCCTAGTCTTTACTTATTATATATATATATAATTTATAATACTAAGAATAGTAGCTAATTATTAGTTATTAGAATAGACTAGCGACTTAATAATCTACTTAAGAGAAATAGATATATACTTAAGAATAATATAAATACTAGTATTAGTTATAAAAGCTTTAAGTATAGTAATAAGACTTTAGTACTAAAGCTATTAAAATAAGTATAATATCTTTATAGATATAACGGTTCTAACCGCTACTCTCTCTTACTTAGTTATCCCTTACTTAGTTATCCCTTGCTTAGCTATCCCTTGCTTAGCTATCTCTCGCTTAGCTATCCCTTACTTAGTTACTTAACGCATCTTATATATTTAAGAGCTTCTAGCTCCTAGGTGTCTATCCTTTCTTCTCTTCTCTCCTTAGCTTAGAATCTTCGAATTAACAGTTTCTACGATTCTACAACCTACACTATAGGCCTTGCGTACGTGTTATTATAATAGATATATAGGTTATAAATACTCTTATATAGATAAGCTCTATAAGAGAAGCTTTATAAACTACTACTTATATAGAGCTACTAAGCTTAATATTATAGACCTTTTTATACTTTATCTATAGCGATTCTTATATAGCTCTAGATTTAAGAGTATTACTTATTATAGCTCTAGTATAGTATTTAAGTCTAGAGAGTAGTCTCTATTCTTTAAAGTAGAGTATAGAGAGTTATATAAGACAGCTAGCTTAGTAACTTTCGTTAGCGGTTTACCTCTTACTAGTACTAGTATATTAAGTTATATAAGGCGATTATTAGAGAAACTTATCTTAGAAGAGTAGAGGATAATAAAGAGAGATAGTCGACGCGAGTATAGAACGAGGTCTAGCGAAGAAAAGAGTAGAAAGTAGATAGTATATATCTATATAATATCTAGAAGATAATCGAAAGCCTATATAAGAGTAGTAAAATTTAGCTCTCTTAGATTATCTTAATTATTATCTTAATTAATTATTACCTTAATTAATTATTATCTTAATTAATAACTTACTCTTAAACTTTAGTCGTCTATTTTCTATTATTAAGATATAGTAGACCTCTAAAGAAAGTATAATAAATTATAGTATATCTATTAGACTTATAGATCTATATTTTAATAGAACTAATCGAGAGCTTAGTTAAAAGAAATATTAAGCTAAGAATACTAGTAGAATATAAAACTAGAATATAGAGTATAACTATAATATACTACTTAGAGTATAAATAGAGAGAATAAATAGAAAGTATATAAATAAAGAAAGAAGAAGCTATAGTATAGAATAAGCTAGTAGTAGAAATAGAAGAGATAGTAGTCGAATTACTTTTAAATAAGCTATTAGTTTAGTACTAAGTCTAAATCTATAATCTACTAAGATACTACTATCTTAGTACTAGCGTAGTAGAGTAAGTACTTTCTATCTTAGCTAGCTAAGTTAGCTCTATATTATTACTAAACTTATAATTATTTAGTATATACTTATTTTAGCATCTACTTTATAGAGTTTTAGGTTCCTCTACTAGTTTCTTAATAATAAGAGATTTCTATATAAGAGATTCTAGTAATAAAGACATCTAGTATTAAAGACGAAAAGAGTAAAAAGAATCTATATAAGTCTAGAATAAAATTATAATAGCTAATAATTTAAAAATATATATCTACTAGAGAATAATAGTATCTCTTTATACTATAATTCTATTACTTAAAATTAAATCTGTTAAAGAAAGTAAGAATTATATATTTTAATATTAGCTATTTTAGACTATCTATTACTTTATATAAACTATAATTCTACTTTCTAAAGTACTTATTTTAGTATAAGCTTTTTTTAAGTTTCTTATTTTAAAGGTCTTCTTTTATAGATTTATATATACTAGAATTCGCTAATACTTCTATTTAAGCTTCGCTTACTCTATAATAGAAGGATTAATTAAGCGAAGTCTAAGAAGAAGAAAGCTAAGAGTAATTAATTTAATAAGCTTATTTCGCTATAATTATTATAGTTTCGATTTTATAAATTAGTATATCGCTTTAATAAGTATATACTTAAATTAATTTTATAGATATAGTACTTATTAAGCTTTTACTCGAAATAAGCTTATATAATCTTTAAAGTCTATTATCTATCTTAGCCTTATCTTTTATAGGCCGACTAAGAAATATATAGAGAGTACTCTTAGTAAAGTTTAATTATCTAAAAGCTATTTTATTAAAGGCTTAAATAGAGAAGTTAAAGATTAATTTAGATATATACTTAATATAATAGTATCTATTTTAGATATTTCTATCTTAGATAACGTGGTTTACTACTAAGCGACGTATATTACTAAGCGATGTACTTTTCTCTACTCTACTACTTATAAACTTTAAGACATATTTTTTTAACTATTTATTATAGAAATTTAAACCTAAGAAGCGTAAATCATTCTAGCTATTAAGGCTATTCGAACGTCTAAAAAGCTAAGTAATTACTCTATAGTAAAGATCTATAAGGTCTCTAAAGTAATACTTCGATATAGAATAGCTAGCTAAATCTATTACTCTAAAATTAAAGCTAATTATTATAAATTAAACAACTTAGAGAAGGACATAATTATTCGATATATACTTGATCTAGATTTAAGAGGATTTACGCCCTGTCTAACTAGTATTAAAGATATAGCGAATCTTCTACTTAAATCTTAAGAGGTACTATACATTAGTAAGAACTAGGTATATTAATTCATTTAATAACAACTAGAGTTAAAGACACGTTTTAATCACGTTTACGACTTCTAAAGAGCCTTATATAAAGATCTAGAGCTTATTAGCATATAGTATTAACTAGTTGAGAATATATAGATAAAATATAGTATTATAGACTCCGATCTCTATAACTTTAACAAGACAGGCTTTATAATAGATATAATCTTTCTAGTAATAGTTATAACTTATATAGATCGACGTAGTAGAGGTAAGGTAGTTTAGCTAGGTAATTAGAAATAGGTAATAGTAATTGTTTATATTAATAGTAAAGGTTAGAGTATCCCTCTGTTTTTAGTAGTTTAAGAGAAGAATCATCTTACAAGTTAGTATACTAAGGGCGGCCTCTTATATAACTAGGTTATTAAACCTATAAGTAATAGATAGACAAATAATAAGACAGGTCTAGAATAGCTTAAGCACTTCGACAAGTATACTTCTACTTAAGCAAAGGGTCTATATTAAATACTTGTCCTTAATAGATATAAGAGTTACGAGTCGGCCGAATTCTAAGAGTACTATAAGGTATATAATATTATTACTCTTTGTTTACCTCCTTATTCCTCTTATTTAACCTAGCTACTTGATGTTAGGTGTTTTAGTATCTTAAAACGAGTATATAGTTAAGAAATTAAGACTTTTATTAAAGCTTATATTAACTATATTATAAAGGTTAAGTTCTTTCTTACCTTTAAAGCAGCCTATTTAGCCTCTATAACAGCTCAGAATAGCTAGGCTGGATTCCGTGGAGCTGGCTTAGTACCTTTTAACCTATAAGCTGTTCTTTCAAAGCTTAATGTAAGGTTATAGACTCTAACACCTACTATCACCTCCTCTGCCGATATTAACCTTTAGGTCTCACAGACTCCTTATAACCCAACTAATACTCTTTTATAGACGACATTAGTTAAGAATCGGATTGTACGTTATTAAGGAAGCTTGCTAACCTCTATTTTCTAGACAGTAGCTGTATTAGCTAAGGGTATAGAGCTGTTAGCTCATAAGATGACTTTATTATTAGCCGAAGTCTGTACCCTTCGTAAGGCAAATGAAGTACTAAGTAAACGCCGGAGGGCTAAAAAGACTCGGGTCTGTCAAGGGGGGGGACTTACTATAGAGGATGCGCAGGACGTATTAGCTTAGAAGGAAGTAGAGGAACAGGCTTGACGCGACAAGCGCTCTAAGGGGGGTAGGCAAAAGGAGAGGCAGCCGTCTAGGCGACGATGTAGTACCTGCGGGAAGTCTAGTTATAATACACGAACTTGTTAAGAGGCTATAGATACTTCTAGTTTATTAGATTCAGATTTAGATTAATTAATATAATATGTTATAATTATTTAATTTTACTCTTTAGGTGGCAGGGTAGGGAAAAGTACGTCGCTTAGTGATATACGTCGCTCGGTGGTAAACTACGTTATATATATTCTAGTTATATCTATTTAAGATATTTATTATATAATACTCTATAAGATAGTAATAGAAGTAATATAGAATTAGAAAAGTCGCGAATTCTATCTATTTTAGAATTAGATCTATTATTTATAGTAGAAAGTAATATTATATCTATATATATAATTTAGAATACTAAAAGTAATAATATATTAGAAGTCTTCTTTAGAAAGAAGTTTATATTTAAAAGATATATAGTATAAAAAGAAAGATATAGAAAGAGAAGATAGCTTAAAAGAATTTATTAAGATAATAGAGATATATAGAAGCTAATAGGTTTTAAAAGATTTCTTCTAAAAGAAATAGTCTATCTAAAGATAAGATATAGAAGAGTATAGTACCTCGAAGAAATAATATACTTCTCTAGCCTCTTTAGAGATAAGTTAATACTATTAACTTTTAGTAGAGTTAACTACTATAGAATCT
The DNA here is from genome assembly GCA_001399465.1 of Hymenoscyphus scutula. Lineage (NCBI taxonomy): Eukaryota > Fungi > Ascomycota > Leotiomycetes > Helotiales > Helotiaceae > Hymenoscyphus > Hymenoscyphus scutula. Next base: position 12,232 of record LKTO01000582.1, read on the forward strand.
AATAGTCTAACTATAATTATTAATAGTATAGATTATAGTATAATAATTATATATAACTATACGAAATAGTTTTAAGACTTTATATCTAATAGAGCTAACTTAGTATTATCTAAAGTCTCTAAGCGATGTCTAATATCTAAAATCCTAAAGTTATAATTATCTAATATAATTATCTTATAACTAAAGATTAGATAGAATATCTATTCTATATTTAGACTAGTACTAGAGTAGTTAGAGTGCTAGGTAAGCGGCCTTAGACCTGAATCTATTCTAGTACATTTATTCTAGAATAAGTAGATATCTAAGATAGATTATCTATATTAGAACTTATAGTAAATACTATAACGACATATATAGCTTATAGACTGTACACGAATATACGACTACGCTAGGTGTAAGTTAGACACTGTAGAACTGTCTATACGAGGATTCTAAGCTAAGGAGAGAAGAGAAGAAGGGACAGAAGCCTAGGAGCTGGAGGCTCTTATATACAGGAGGTTGTGCCAAGCTATAGCTAACCGAGCCGGGCTCGGGAAGCACGGTATCCGCTGGGTTCCAGCCAGGGGCTGGTCTAAGGTGTAGTAGCGGTTAGAACTATTATAAATACTATAAATTAAACTATAGAGGTGTCTATATATAAGAAGGATCGATTGTCCTTTCTAATGTAGAGTCCTTACTAGTTTATATATCTAGTCTATACATTCTAGAGGATTCTACTAAGTATACTCTCGAAGGTTCTGTTAAGTCAATACGTTGCGATCAATGCGTTGTGTTACTAAGCGAGGTCACGTGTGTACGTCGCTAGAGTAAACTCGAAGACTTACTCCACGGGTACAACCCTTGACATCTCTCGCTTAACTCTAGTAGAGACTCTATAACTCTAGAGAGTCCCTCGCTTCGGTCTAACAGGGACTCTATACTCTTATAGACTCTATCACGTGATCTCTACTTTACTAAACAGATTCTGTATTACTAGGTTAGGCCTATCGATACTATCTAAGGGTTTATATATAGATAGTACTTAATCTATTAGAGCGCTGTCTAGTCTTCCTTTATCACGTATTACTACGTGATTTGTAATATATTATAATATATTTAGAGTAAGTATTACTCTATTTCACGTGATCTACATAACCTAGAGAGGCTATATAAGTTTGTAGACTAGCTATACTTTTAGAATCAACCGATTTCTAAATACTCTTCTAGAACTATAATATATAGAACTAAAATCACCTCTAAGTTATACTAATAGGATATATCCTCTATATACTCCTGGATACTCTATAGAGTTCTAAATGCCGAGCTCTGACTAGAAGAATAAAAAAAAATAAAAATAGATAGATGAGAATTATTTCTAATAGTAATTAACTACTCTCCAATCTAAAATACTAGTCGTACCCTTCAAATCATACCACTCTCTTTCTAGAGAGTAAAACTGTTAAAACAGAGGTATTTACAACTTCACGCCCTTAGCCATGAAAACAGTTCTTTTCATTTGCCCCCCCTCCCCACCTTCCTTGGCCCCCCCGAGAACAATCCCGTTTCCCACAACCACCATCTCAAAATCACCTCCAGCCCCTGCACCCACAAACATTTTCTTTACTTCCTCCTCTGAAAATCCATGATGGGCAATCGTATGTGCAGCGGGATGATTGTGGCCATGAACATGTGCATGCGTCATGAAATCAATGATCAATAGTACACCACCAGGTTTTAACCTGAAAGCCAATTGCTTAGCTGCAAAGGCTGGGTCTTCGAAATGATGAAACCCAAGCCCTACAACGGCGATGTCGAAGTTGAAAAACTCGTCACCGGAGAGAGAAGCTGGTGAGGGGTCTGAGGCATCGAGAAGATTCCCCACTTTTGCTTCCATTTCTGATGCTGGGATACCTTGATTGAAGGCGGACTTGTTGTATTCGGCTACCATGCCTTCTGATATGTCAATTCCTACGCATTGAGAGACATGAGATGCTAGAGCCTGGGGTTTGTCAGTTGTGTGCCCTTGGACCAACAAATTTGGGAAGAGGAGCATACACGCGAGACAAGGCCTGTTCCACAGGCGTAATCCAGTAACCGTACGGTCTTGTTGGGGGTTTTTGCTCTTGATGATTCCGTACTTTCCTCTTCTGAGTCTTCGACCCAATCTGCACCTATCCATGCTGTTCTTGCTTTGATTTCTTCGATTATTTGTTGGATTGTGGTCGAAAATTTAGTGTTGTATGTTGCGGCGTTTTGACTGTAATGATTTTAGTTATTGGACTTGAGAAGAGTTGGGGTTTGAGGAGGTTGTATTTTGAGGCACAATTGAGACTTACTTCCAGTGAGAGCGGTTGTCTTCTGCAGTTCCATGGGCTTGGGAATGACCATGATCGCTGTGGGAATGAGAGTGAGACATGTTGCAAGATTTGTTATTAGTGAAGCTAGTTGAGTTTAAAGCTGAAGTACGGATGTGATGAAAAGGTTGAGTTGAAGTCAAGATATATACTCCTGGGGAAAGTACCTTCGGGCACTTTTGAATATGCCCCGTTCTGGCACAACCAATGAGAAGCGAGCTGTATTTTTAAATGTGTCCGAGGGAGCTGCAAATTTTCCCAATTAGTCGCGGTAAACAAAACCTGGCCTTGGTTCAAGGTTGCCACCGAGTGACTCATAATAGCTGAGTTTCAATATCTTAAACTCTTCTGGGCTTCCCTCTTCTTCAACCCGTGGTGTTGAGAACTGGTGAGAAGTGTTTCGGTACAACTACGGCTAACCTCTACCTTGTATATAACCCACTAACCACTCTGAAATATTTCCATTGGCCCACTTGGCTAAGAGATCTCGGCATGGCTTGTTCCTCTGCCTAAATGATGTTGGCAAGTTCCTGACACAAGTTTCATGTTAAGGTTGTATTAATATTAAAGCAGGTGTTTGATGGCGATTTCTAGCACGTGACTGTCATCCCAACTTCCTCCCCGCCCGGCTGGTTTCTTCCTTTCCATATATTCCATTTCCCCGACAGTCGCGATTAAAAACAATACATTTACCTATGTCATCGCGATTCTCTCAGGAAAATCATCTGGCCATTCCTTCTATTGTTGGAGATGCGGCGGACAGCTGTCTCTTCACGCCTATGGTGACTTTTTCCTATGTTTCAGCTAAACTAGGGGAGCGAAATTAGGAGAAGTCAAGTGACAGCTTTTTGGAAAGAGTACCACGCCCTCTTCCACCTCAGTAATTGTCATATCGTTTGTTCATACTCGTACTATTCTACCGACTCTATCTCAAATCTGGCCCGGGTAACTCCCACCTTGGCAGCACCCAAGATCCACCAGTAGGATTTAACCTTGAATACGCGATCTCATAAATCCCGAGGTCATGTCTTCCAGAAGCAAATATTTCTGGCATGATCGATCCAGACTTTATCTTCACGCTTGTATTTCAGTTTGAAGCTCGTATATGGCAGGTCCTCGCAAGCCGCCAAGTCTGGCCAGGTACGAAAGGGGAAGCTGTTATGCTCTTCAACGGTCTGCAGTGGTTGGTAACACTCTTTCGTTTAACCTTATCAAATTACCCATATTATCCCATTGGAATTCTTCATCCTTGTCGGTACTGCCTCTCCCCGCACCAGATCGCAATTCGATTTTCTGCATGGACCGGCACGCCCCGCGATGAAATCCGAGGCAACCAACCAGAGACGGTGTCCAAGAAAGTCAACAAGGCTATTCATTCGCAAGATGGTCACCATCTCGGCCAGATAAGGAAAGCTACCGGTGGCAATACATGTCCTGTAGTGACTTAGGAAATCTATTGGCTGTTAGACCGCACAAGCTCCCATAGTGGGAAGGACCCTCACTATGTGTAACTTTCGCCATTCCATCGCCTCTCAAGGTTCATCCCATCTCACTCTTTGCTTTTGTTTTTCCATCTTAGGAAGGCGTCAGATATCTGGAAAGAAAGATAAATACCAAAGCCGTTCCAGGGCTTGGAGGTCACTGCCAACTTGTCCTTCTCGAACAAAATGAGATCTCAAATACTTCCCCTCTACTTGGCGGTATCTGCCGCCAGAGGTGTCTTGGCTGTCAATTACGATGGAGCTAAGGCAATTCGAATTCCTGTTGGCGATGATGTTATTCCTGTGATGGAAATCATTGACCAACTTCAATTGCCCACTTGGAAAGGAGTGACTGCTGAAGGAGTACCCAAAGCAAATACCAACATCGATCTCGTGGTCCCAGCAGACAAAGTAGAGGAATTCGAAACTTTGATCGATGGAATCGACATTGAAATTATGCACGAGGACTTGGGAGCATCCATTGCTGAAGAAGCACCCGTTGTTAACAGTTTTGCTGGTAAGGCACTGAATTCCGGATATTAAATTAAGGTTAATACTAACATCTTAATAGCACAAGCAATTGACTTTTCAACCTATTTCAAAGCATACCACACCTATGCTGATCATCTTGCATTCTTGACCGCTTTGCAAGCCGCTCATCCAAGTAACTCTGAGATTGTAACCAGTGGAGCTTCTGTGGGGGGAAGAGCAATTACCGGTATCCACTTCTACGGAACTGCCAAAGGAAAACCTGCTGTTGTTCTCCATGGTACTGTTCACGCTAGAGAATGGATCACTACGATGACAACCGAGTATTTGGCTTACACTTTGCTCAACAACTACACCACAAATGCCCAAATCAAGACGTTTGTCGACAAATATGATTTCTTCATCTTCCCGGTTGTCAACCCAGATGGTATGTTTTCTTTATCAAACGAAAGCCCCCAGTTTTGACAATCGCTAAATTCTCCAGGATTTGTTTATACGCAAACCACAGATAGACTTTGGCGAAAGAATCGACAAACTGTCTCTACAAGCTCATGTATTGGACGTGACGTCAACCGAAACTGGAACAGCCACTGGAATGTTGCTGGTGGTTCTTCTACCAACCCATGCGACGAAACATATAGAGGCATGGCATCCCTCCCTATCCCAAGACCACCACTAACAAATTACAAAGGTCTGGCACCAAGCGATTCTCCGGAAAACCAAGGTCTTTCAGCCTATATCAACAACCTCGCCGCAACTCAAAAAGTACAGCTCTATATTGACGTTCATTCCTACAGTCAATACTTCATGACCCGTTAGTTCCCCCTTCAATTCCCCGTTGTTCTTTTATTCTTACAATTTTCACAGCATATGGTTACTCATGTACGGCCCTAACCTCAAACAACGCCGAGCTCCAAAGTCTCGCAAAAGGAACCGCGAGTGCCATCCAGGCAGTATACGGAACCTCTTACGTGTACGGTCCAGTCTGTAGCACCATTTACGCAGTCAGTGGTGGGAGTGTGGACTATGTTCAAGATGTTACCAAGGCAAAATATGTTTTCACGATTGAACTTCGGGATACTGGACGATATGGATTTGTTCTTCCACCAGCGCAGATTTTGGCAACAGGATTGGAGACTTGGTCTGGATTCAAATACCTCTTGACCAATATGGCTTTGTAGGTGGAATAAATGGGACGTGATGATAGGTTGGTGGGAGGATTGGACTTAGAGCATATTTATTAAGTGCAAGGAGAAAATCGCAGATATTTCACCAACTATAGCTCTCATTGCAGGGAAGTTTCTCAGCCAATTTCTACATAGTTTTATTCAAACCTGATACGGATATTCTTATTCCTACACCATATCTCTTAAAAGAGAGGAAGGAAAAGAAAGAAGATAAATAAAGAGGGTGTAGGAACAGATGCGTTATAATAGAATCTCCTATGAAAAAGCAAGCTTTTCTGAACAACTTAGAGAAGATAAAAAGAGGAGTAAAAGGAGTCTATAGCAGGGATATATAATCGTTGAAATTTTGCAAGCTTATACTATAATTTAACCCCTTTTTTTAAGTTTTCTGGTTTTTAATTTACGATTCACGATGTAGTAACAGGGGATGCTGTACCAGCCTTGGTTATTATTCTTCTCACATGCAGCAAGTTTCAATTTCCTCCTGTATTGAGTTAACATAACATTATTGATAAACCTCTTCCAAATTTCATGAATTTACACACCTCTGTTAAATCCCTTGGAACCATAAGTATCCATGCGTTTAGCTGCAACTGTTACTTCTTTAGTCTGTTTCCTTAGGTGCATCTTGGCAAAGTCCTTATGCTTACTCGCACGCTGTACTTGTCTCTTGGCTCAAACAAACTTCGAAGGGTTAGAAGTAGTTTTCTGCGATCAATGTACCGGCCATCGATGATTTGTTGCTTCATACGGCCTTGAGGCGATGAAGGTTCTGTGTCAGGAAGATTATGTATACGGACTCGGCGGAAAAGAGCTAAATCATCATCGCTGTCTCTTCTCTTACGTTTCGGTGGATGCTTAGCACCCTCGGGACCAAATGTTGGCGTATAATCCTTTTTAGGTGGAGTGCTAGCGCTCTCGTCGATGTCATTCATCTCTTCAATCCGACGAAATATCATTCCACACATGTGGCTTGACTAAATATTAGTCGGGTCTCAACTCTCCGGGTCAACACTACAACCTACCACTCAACATCATCTCCAAGAGCCCTTGACACACTGATTGACACTTTGGACAATTGCTAAAAGGATCGGCTTCTCGCTTGAAAATCATACTCATGTCGACTCGTTGTCCAGGATGAAAGCAGGTGTCCCAACTGTCCTCTATGCTCACATCTTTCTTCGTTATAGAATCCTGGATGGCAAATTCTCCTCTGTCAATCATCTCGCTTGCGTTACCTACCTTCTTGAAGTTGACCTTCAAGACAGAGACAAAAGCCTAAAATATGTTTTCGTAAGCGAAAAAGAGGTAGGACTGTGTAAAAATCCTGACTCACTTCTGAAGAACGAATAAAATCTAGGTAGAATGGACAACTTCTACCAAGGGCATCTATGAGATACACGGGTTGTTGCCCATCTATCTGAGCCGGAAGTCTCGTGATGTTCTTCTGAATATCAAGAACTATTTGAAAGACATGGACGTTCGTCTGTCTAGTGGTCAATCAGTGATAGACCATAACGTGCAGTGTATGGGACTCACACTATTTTGGTCGTCATTTCCAAAATTCTCTTCCCCTGTTCAATACCACTTCAAGTTTGTCAGTACTTTCACAAAAAGCCATGACCAAGTCGTTTGGGTTGTTACCTCTGGATAGTTGTAGCTATTCCAGCTAATCGTTGCATACAAGTAAAATATGACTCCTGAATTTTGCCAGCCAGACTCCGGCTATGGTTTCCATGAGATTTTTCATTTATGTTCATTGAGTTGCTGTTCGAGAAAATTAGGACGAAACATTGAAGATTCAACTTGAAATACGCACATTTGCACAGTCGCAAGCAGCGACTGTATAGACTCCGTGTGTCCCACCAAATCGGCCTTAAACTTCTCGATATCTTCCTTTTTGCAAACTGCCCATTTGATTCTCATCCATCCATCTTTCAGTCGAGAGTTTGACCCCCCTGCTCGCAGATGAGGTTGGTACTTGGAGATCTTCTTCCAAAACTCATCAATGGTTCGCTGGCACTGCGCTGCTGCTTGCTGAAGAGCGATCTCCTCTGCAATCTGTTTGGGATCGAGATCTAGTCTCTTCACACGAAGAAGTGCTGATTCAAGCGTGCAAAGTTGACGAACGATTTCTCGATAGCCTGTGCCTGCATCGCCGCTTTCTCGAAGCGCATCGATAACTGTTGCGACGAGCTCGATGCCGGCGATGAAATCACCGACTGAGAATCCAAATCATACAGACATATTATTCGAAGCCCAAATATGACATAATTGAGGTTGAGGATTGATACTTGATGGTTTAAAAAGGCCCAAGTGAGGTGGGGCTGAGTAGGACGGGTTCCAATACACTGACACCATGGTGTCAGTTTAGAGCTGACTAAGCATGCATTTCAGCACCCTTCAGCACACTCTACTAAAATGATTACACGTCGTATTCACATCTATTAACACTATACTTTTGCCTACAATTAATACACACTCGACACGATAATATAACAATAGATATTCAATCATCTACACCAGGGTCTTCTCTATTACTACTCTTATCTAAACTCGAGCTCGAGTACTTATTAGTAGAGACTTTCTCTCTATCTATACTACTACCTCTAGAGGCTATATATAGCTCTAAAGAAGAGCTTTATATAGTAATTCAAGCATTTGTAGCTTAGTACTATTATATATTTAGAATTAGACAGTCTAAAAAGATTAATAATAGCTCTAGATTAAAATTATTCTATAATTATAACTACTATAGACTACTACTACTCGAAAACTATCTATAAGACTATTTATAGACATGTAAACGGTAAACAACTACTCGAAAAACAGGCTACTAGTTCTTAATAGTAGCTATTAAACGTATAGATATAAAATAAGAGTTATACTACTAGTCTAGAGTAGACTATAGTCTATATAATTACTCTCTAAGTTAATTAATTAGCTCTTATCTAGTATACTAGAAGCTAGTATAGATAGAGATAAATTAAGCTAGATCTTTATATAATATAGATTAGTCTAATAGAATCTAACTTAAAATAATTTAAGTCTAATATATATTTAGAGATTAAGTCTAGCTAAGTAATTATATATCTTCGCTAGATAACTACTACTCTAATTTAACTATATAATATATATAATCTAAATACCTCTTTTAAAAGAGAGTAAAGATATAGACTCTCTATAGATAATACTCTTATTTAGTACTTTAAAGATAATAAAATATACTTTAAAATTAATATTATACTAGAGAACCGAATATAATATCTCTTTATTATATATCTATAGTTAATTTAGCTTATATAGACTAACTAGAATATTATATTAGTTAATAATATATATAAGATAAATAAGTTTAATATACTACTCTTATATATAATTAGTAAGTAAGACTTTTAACTTATTTATTTACTTATATAGCTAAGTATTTATAGCTAAGTATTTATAGATATTATAAGCTCTAGGTTAATATTCTTAATTAGATTTTACTTTCTTCTAGATAAAATATAATAAGACTTTATATAGAGATTTTAATATTTTTAAGAGCTTAGAATTAACTCTAGAGTTATAGTTATAGATAGTAACTAGGTCTAAAAAAATATATTAGAAGAGGTATTTCTATATATATCTATACTACTTTATATATAGTATATAAACTAGTATATTCTTTCTAACTATAAAAGTATTATTAGATAGAATAAATAGAAGTCGTTTAAAGCTATCTAGCGTATAGTTATCTAAGTATATATAATTTAGTAGTTTAATAAGTACTAGCTTAAATTTTAGAAGAAATATACTAACTAAAAGACTTAATAATATATAATATACCTGTAAAATAAGTAGCTAAAGAAAGGCTAAAGAGAGTATCTAGTAGAGGCCTAGATAGGCTAGCTCTTATACTTTAGTATAAGGGTTACTTTATATACTAAGAGTACTTATACTTATATTAAGTATTACTTAGAGAAGAAAAAGATAAAGAGTAACCTCTATTCGTTATAGCTTTATATTAAAGTAGTAGTAATTAACTAGATTACTACTATATTAACTTATATAATAATATAATAAGACTATATATCTATAGATATAGATAAGAAACTATATTAAGGCTGTTTTAGAGTTATTACCTAGTATATATTATAGCTTATATAGTAGTATCTCGAGGTTATTTCTTTATCTCTATAGCTCTATATAGATAGCTTTATAAGGTTAATAGGCTTACCTTATATATATATATACGACTTAAAGAAGGCTATAGGTAGTCTTATTCTATTAGACTTTTATAAGTACTAGTACTAGAAGTATAAGAGTACTTTATAGCTACTACTTAACTTGTTATAGACTAGTAGACAGTGTAAATTAAACGTAGAGGTCGCTTATATAGGTTATATTCTCTTAAAAGAGAAGGAAAAAGTAAAGTAACTATCTATATACTCTATATACTATAGATAAGGCTATATAATAAGTAGCTATAGCTGTCTCTTAAAACTATAAGTATTAATTACTACTTAAAGTTAGATTCTCCTTAATTTAGATATAGTACCTATAGTATCTACTATACTCGAAGCATCTATAGTGTCTAAAGTATCTATAGTATCTAAAGTATCTATAATACCTCTAGTATCTACTATATCTAAACAGCTTTTACTAGATAGACTAGAAGTCTTAATTCAGGTCTATCTAGCTAAAAAAATAGCCTAGCTAGCCTAGCATTCTACTATACGACTAGTAGAATATTATAAGGCTCGGAAATAGAAAATACTAAGGCTAAAGATATTAAAAGAGTAAGTCTTTTATATATCTAGAGAGCGACGTAATCTTATAGAGACTATTATTATAAATAAAGCTAGTTAGACAAATAAGAAGATTATAGTATAGCTAGATAATAAGGAAAAAAAGAAGTAAGAGAAGTATAATATACTTAAATTGAAGTTTATAAGAAATAGAAATAGAAATACTAAGAATAGAAGTAGAGATATATAGGCTAGACTTAAGAAGGAGTATACGCGAGACTTAGAGCGATATATATTATAGGATTTATTATATATAATTATATTAAGCGTGTATTAATTATAGGCAAAAGTATAGTATTAGTAGATGCATTTTAGTAGGGTGTGCTGAAGGGTGCTGAAATGCGTGCTTAGTCAGCTCTAAACTAACACTATAGTGTTAGTGTATTAGAACCCTAGTGTGAGCTATTAGATGACTAAGCGTAGTTTTTCTACACTACACCCCACTAAAATGATCGCGCGTCGCATTTGCATCTACCTATACTATAATTTAGACTATAATTAATATGTATATAGATAATATTAAATAGTAATTATAGATACTTAATTCTCTATTCTAGTCTCTCCGTTACTCTCTTCGTCGCTGTAACCTCTACTAGCGCCGTAATCACCTACCTCTTCTTCTACCTCTATAGTCCTGCCTCTAGAGGCTAGCTATAGCTCTAAAGAAGAGCTAAGAGCTATACACGTTAATTCAAGCCTAGGCTGTAGAGCACTACTATGCTTTCTGTATTAGACGGTCTAAAAAGATTAATAGTAGCCTTAGATTAAAAGTATTCTATAATTATAACTACTATAGACCTCTACTACTAGAAAGCTATCTATAGAAACATTTATAGACATGTAAACGGTAAACAACTACCTAAAAGACAGGCTGTTAGTTCTTAGTAATTACTTTATAGTATATAGATATAAAATAGAAGCTCTATTATAGGTCTAGCGTAGAGTATAGTCTATATAATTACTCTCTAAGCTAGTTAATTAGCTCTTATCTAGCCTACTAGAAGCTTATATAAGTAGAGATAAATCAGGCTAGGTCTTTATATAATATAGATTTATTTAATAGAACTTAACTTTAAATAATTAATATATTTCTTAGTCGAGTCGATTACTCGGTCGAGCTGATTACTAGAATACTAAAACGTAACACTTAACTTGAAATTAAAATACTACTACTTAATTAATCCTAACCCTCTAATAAAGAGACTCGTATTCTTTTAGCTGTTTAAGCCTTCAATTTAGGTTAATTTAAGAGTATACAAGCTTACGCTAAAGCCTACGACGTGTCTTATATAACCCTCTATAACTAAATATATAGAATTCCTTCGCGACGCGATACTCCTTCTAATACTTAAAGACTTACCTCTAAAGAAGAGCTAGCTATTATATGATATATTCTTGACCTAGATTCGCGCGGATTCCTACTCTAGCTAGTAGCTGTTCGAGAAATAGTAGACCTTCTTCTCTCTAAACGCGACGCGCCTTCTATAGATAAGAATTAGACTTCTACCTTTATTAAACGCTATATAGAGATTAAAACAAAATTTAGCTATAAGTACGATTATAAAAGAGCTTAGTATAAAGATTCTATAATTCTTAGAGACTAGTTTAGACTTATATAAAATATAATTACTAAATATAGAATCGCGAAGAAGAATATATATAACTTCGACGAAGCTAGGTTTCTTATAGAGGTTATTATAACTATAAGAGTTATTATTGTCAAGGGTTGCACTCGTAGAGTGAGTCTTGGAGTACTCCAGCGACGTGAGCACGTGACCTCGCTTAGTAACGCAACGCATTGATCGCAACGCATTGACTTGACAGAATCCTCTAGAATGAGTAGACTAAGTATATAAGGTGGCAAGGACTCTGCTCTGGAAAGGACAATCGAATCTTCTTGTACATAGACAGCCTCTGTAGTTCAATTCAAAGCATTTGCTACAAGCCCTGACATTAGATTCGATTCTCAACACTGGAACAACGGGCCTTCACGGTAACACTGGAACTCAAGGGCCTTCACGGCAACACTGGAACACAAGGGCCTTCACGGCAACACTGGAATACAAGGGCCTTCACGGCAACACTGGAACACAAGGGCCATTTACGGCAACACTGGAACTCAAGGGCCATTTACGGCAACACTAGAACTCAAGGGCTATTTACGGCAACACTGGAACTCACGGGCCTTTACGGCAACACTGGAACCCACGGGCCATTTAACGGCATTTACGGAAGTCACAGACAATGGGAGAACTACAGGAAGGCAGTATGCCAAATGAGCTACCTGCCTAGTTCTTGTAGTACGTTCAAGAGCAGCAAAGTCAGTTATCAACTACTTAAGAGAACGAAAGACTATAGTTTACAAACAAGGAAGCTTGTGTACAGTTGGTCTATAACGACAACAAACCTGGAAAATCACTTCCTCTACTACTAGAATTCTACAGAGAATTAGACAAGCTAGAAGCTTGGTTACAATAGGCACGAGCTAAAATTGAAGTCGACTATCATAGATGTATAGAATATGTTAAGTTTTAGGCACTTAACGGATCGTTACAGGGCAAGGCGCTTCGTAGGATAGAAGCATAGGTACGAGAACAAGGCAAGCCAGAACTGGCCAATAGCAACAACTTCCTAGACCGTATAGAGTTTGTGTTCAGAGACCCGTAAGCTAAGGAAAGGGTACAACGAAAGCTAGAATCCTTCCGCCAGGGCTTAAAACTATTCTTAGAGGTCTTTACAGAATGACAAGCCTTACTTATAGAATCAGGAGGGAGATCATAGCCCGACGATGTAAAGAAACTGTCCCTTAACCGAATACTAAGCGATAAGCTAGTTAAGGTAATGATTACAGTTCCTTCTTAACTAGATTTTAAATCCTACTACTCTATTATTAAGGAAACAGATAACTACTTAAGAGTATACAAAGCTAGAACATACTAGCCTATAAACCAAGGAAACCCTAGAACACTATAGACCTTTTAGAAGCTATCTACGAACACTCTTTAGTAAAAACTATATAACAGAATTACTTGTAAAGCGTCTGTAGAGGGCATGGATTAGGAACCAGCACTCGCGAGAGTCTTAACAACTAGCACTCGGCGTGCTAAATGAGTGCCTCAGGAATAAAAAGACAATCGTCTCTGTACTAGTCGCTATATCTGTTACAGGGCTACTAGTCATTTTGCTTAAGCATGTCCGTACAAACTAGTAAGGCGGCCTATAACAACTAATACGGCCTGTAAACAGAGGATGGAGGTTAAGGAGGTAGCACTGGAATTAGAAGAAGAGGAAGAGACTTCCTCAGACTCGGAAAACTAGAGGCTCCTGTCAGAAAGCGCTAGTAGAAGCGACGAAGAGAGTTGTTAGTAATAGACATGTAGAGACAGTTTAAGAAGGAATATATAGATGAAAAACCGCTTCTTGTATCGGCTTTGGTGAATGGGGTAGCTACTTCACAAGCCTTAGTAGATTCAGGGTGTTTAGTTTATAGAATTGTTTTAGACTACTTTGTCTAACGCTACTAGCTCTCTTACGTACAAATTAAACTAAGACATTTATAGTCAGTAGAAGAAGTCTTAGAGGATGTAGTATCGCAGGCTATATCCTTTAGCATGGATATTAGAGGGCACCAGCAGAAGCAAGTCTACGCTTATGTTGTTCCAAGAATTGAGAGTTATGAAATGATTCTAGGAAAATCATAGCTAAGGAAAGAGCAAGCATTACTCAACGCTGAAAGAGGATGCTTACGCTTTCAGGATTCTGGGTTAGAAGTTTATAGCGAACTAGAAAAGAACCCGTATTCTCACAAGCAAGTGAGTGTAGCTTCCTTTCACTTTCTTACGGGCCGAAAGCGTAAGCTACAGGTCTTTACAGCAAGCCTTGCGGACATCACGAAAGCATTAGCGGAGAAAAAGTATATAGACCTGCAGACGAAGCTGCCTAGCTAGATTAGTCCTGAATTCTACCTAGCATTTAATAGAAAGGAAGCAGACAAGTTACCTATACATCGAGAAGGAACTAATCATAGTATTAAGCTTTTACGGACCGCTAGCGGGTTAGAAGAGACAGTACCATAGGGACCGCTCTATAACATGTCAAGGGACAAGCTATTAGTACTCTATAAAACGCTTACAGAGCTACTAGATAAGGAATTCATTCAAGTAAGTAACTCTCTAGTAGCCGCGCTAGTACTCTTTATACGGAAGCTAGAGAGAGGCCTACGGTTCTGTTACAACTACCGAGCACTGAATAAGTTAACCCGCAAGGACCGCTACCTACTACCCTTGATTCAAGAGACACTTAACTAGATTAGGAAAGCTAAGTAGTTTACAAAAATAGATGTTATTACTACTTTTCATAAGATACAGATTAAGGAAGAAGATAAGTGGAAAACTGCTTTCCAGACACGCTTTAGGCTTTTTAAATGGCTTGTTACCCCTTTTAGACTTGTAAATACTCTAAGCACTTTCCAACGGTATATTAACTATACGCTTCAAGAGTTCTTAGACGACTTTATCTTAGCATATGTCGACGACGTCTTAGTCTTTACAGACGGCACCCGTGAACAGCATCGCAAGCATGTCCGTAAAGTGCTACGAAGGCTTTAGGATGCTGGGCTACAGCTTGATATTAATAAGTACGAATTTAAGGTATAGTTAACAAAGTACCTTAGATTTATAATTAAAGCAGGGCAAGGTTTACAGATAGACCCAGCTAAAGTACAGGCTATTATAGATTAGAAAGTACTAACAACTATAAAAGGCGTTCTTAGCTTCCTAGGATTTACGAATTTCTACCGACGGTTTATTAAGGATTTTTCACAGATTACAGCTCCTCTCTACAGACTTGTTAAGAAGAACGTATCTTTCTAATAGATAGACGAAACGAACAGAGCCTTCGAACGTTTAAAGCAAGCTTTTATAGAAGCTCTAGTACTAGCTTAATTTAACCTAGATAATAAGACAGTCCTAGAAACAGACTCCTCTAGATACTACTTAGGAGGTGTACTCTCTTAAGTAAAGAACAGCGTCTTACAGCCTGTAGCTTTCTTCTCTAAGAAGTATACTCCTGTCGAATATAATTATCTAATTTATAATAAAGAGCTATTAGCTATTATTCGCTATCTCGAGGAATAAGAAGTAGAGTTAAAGAGTATAGGGTAGTTTATAGTTCTTATAGACTATAAGAACCTCGAATACTTTATAATAGTGTATAAACTATCTAAAAGATAAATACGTTAGTAGTTAATCCTTAGTAAGTTTAACCTAATAATCTAATACCGCCTAGGCAAGGATAGAGGCCTTCTAGATATATTAACAAGGAGGGACTAGGACCTCCTAGAGAAGGGAGATAAACGCCTTAATTATAGGATAGTATAACTGATTCTAAACGGAATAATTTAAGGGAATACTATTCGATTAGCGCTAGTATTAGTAAATAAGCCTAGTCTCTAAGGCCTCTAGAAGAAAGGAAAAGTATAGGACAAGGACTTTAGGCGTATTATAGAATCTATTTGTTAAGGGTATAGAGTATTCCTAATAGACCTTACCTCCTCTATTAAAGTCTTAGTCTCTAACTACTTAATAGACGAAAGTAGCGAGTTATAGTTTAGAAGTAGACTTTAGGTCTCTAATTATAAGCCGCTATAGACAGCTATTATATAGGAACTCTATAACTCTATACTTATAGGCTACTCTAGTAAGAATAGAATAATCGTAGTAGTTTTAAGAGAATTCTTCTAGCTAAACTTATAGACTACTATTAAGTAGTTTATCTATAATTATAGAATTTATAGATATACTAAGGTCTAGAGAGACTGTAAATAAGGCTTACTTCGTCTATTACCTATTCTAGAATAGTAATAGTAGAAGATCTCGATAGATTTTATTAGGCTACTACCTTTAAGTAAGAGCTTTAATATAATAGTAGTGTTTATAGACCGCCTAAGTAAAGAAGTACTTCTTATAGCTTATAATTTAATAATATTATTAGAGGAATTTACTCGCCTATTCATTACAACCTACTACAGCTTACATAGACTACTAAGAGTAATTGTATCTAATAGAGGTCTATAATTCATTAGACAAGTATAGAAAACAGTCTATAACCTCTTATAGATTAAAAGATAGATCTCTATAGCTTTCCATCTATAAACTAACAGGTTAACGGAACAGGTAAATGCTAAAGTAGAGACGCTCCTACAGTAATAGATTAATATAGCATAAGATGACTAGGCTGACTAGCTGCTAGTAGTCTAGCTTGCCTTTAATAGACGGGATTTATCATTAACAGGTGTAAGCCCTTTCTAACTTAGCTACAGCTATCTGTTATAGACGATAGACCCCTTGACAGATGTAATAGCACCTGCCTACGTAAAGACTCTAATCTAAAAGGGTGAAGTAATAGTAGTAAGAATTAAGGCTATTACAGAATAGGCTTAGACGTTAATAGCAAGGGCATAGCAGGACTAGGAGACTCAAGCTAATCGTTTACGAAATGTCGCCCCCTTATATAAGGTTAGAGATAAAGTCTATCTAAGCTTACAGAATATACAGACAGAGAAGGCTAGTAAGAAACTTAACGCTCGATCTGTAAAATTAACAGTTATTAAGGTTATTAGCCTATCCGCGTACAGGCTAGATACTCTACCTAGTATTCACAACGTCTTTAATATAGACTTGTTACAGCTAGCCGCTACGGATCCACTACCTAGTCAAATTACAGACGACGCTCAACCGCCTATAATCTTAGTAGATGATTCTACAGAGTAGTAAATAGAGGGAATTTTAGGCCAGCGGCGGAAGAGGCTCCTAGGGAGAGGCTCTTATACTCGTCTCGAGTATAAGGTTAAATAGACTAGCTATGCGAATCCAACATAGGAACCTACTACTGAATTAAAGGACATAGTAGCTCTAGACACCTACCTACAAGAGCAGGGAGGGGGGTAATGTCAAGGGTTGCACCCGTAGAGTGAGTCTTAGAGTACTCTAGCGACGTGAGCACGTGACCTCGCTTAGTAACGCAACGCATTGATCGCAACGCATTGACTTGACAGAATCCTCTAGAATGAGTAGACTAAGTATATAAGGTGGCAAGGACTCTGCTCTGGAAAGGACAATCGAATCTTCTTGTACATAGACAGCCTCTGTAGTTTAATTTAAAGCATTTGCTACAAGCCCTGACAATTATAAGCTTAGAGTTAAGAAATCGTCTAAAGACTACTTAGCTAGAAAAAAGGAAGTAGGTTTCGATTATATAAGATATAAACTTATATAGTTAAGTACTTTCTCTATTTATTATTTTTAAGAGATAGTACTACCTCTTAGCTTAGTACGAGAACTTAGGCCTTCTAAAAGATTAAGTAATTATATTAAGTAAGAATAGATAGATAATAAATAAGATTAGATTTAAGTAGATTTAACACTTTAATAAGTATATAAAAGGTTATATAGTTAGACGATATAGACTTCTTATTCTTAATAGCTATAAGTTATATATTTTAGTTTAATTTTAGTAATACTATTAGAATAATAGTATTATTACTCTCTATATACTACTACACTTATCTTA
>LKTO01000583.1:0-30065 GCA_001399465.1 Hymenoscyphus scutula
GGGGGGGGAGAGACTAGGTAGGTGGGGGGAGAGACAGGAGTGGATGGGATTGATTGCGACGCTGGGATAACTTGGACCAAAATGGTGGAATTGCAGTAGAAGAGTTGTGTGTGTTTTTCGGTCGAGTTCAGGACGAGCTAGAAAACTCGGTGGTGAAGTAGCGAGGTGCGGAAGTTTTGTGGGGAAAGTCTGGAGAATTGGAAGATCAGTTTTCGGGTACGAGTACTCGAGTACGGAGGATTTAAAGGGTTCAGGGGTCCGAGTTGAGTTGAATTGCGGGGAGAACATGGAAAGGGTGGAAGGTGGAAGTTAAGCTCGGCGTGTCGGCCTGCAAACAGGGGTGGTGGAGGGTGCAGGTGGAGGGTGCAGGTGGAGGGTGGGAGGGGAATCCGCGTGACCTCCGTCTTCCCTCGGCTGGGCTTTCTTGCAGTACTCGAGTACCTAGTGCAGTACTCGTAGGTACTCGAGTACACCTACCATATGACTTGACTATTTTATGGTATTCCTTGTGGAATACCACCTACAGTAGAGTTGTATGTAGTATTGTACCCTGCACCTGCTTGTGTGCAGCCTTCCACCTCAGGACGAGAAAAACGAAAAACATGATCCGCCACAAACGTTCTTGCAGGCCAATGGTGGACCCATCCACGCCTGCAGTGTGTGAATGGGAATGGGAATGGGAGTCCCGTCTGCAAGCTTTCCCCGCCATGTGACTGACGGACGGATCGACTGACTGACTGACGGACAGACTGACAACACCATGGTCCCCTCGAAAGAGGTGTCCCAATGCTTCATCAATTTAGGGTGAAGATATGCTCGAGTACCCTTAATACTGCTGTTATTACCTGGATGCCCATACCTCTCCTGCACAAGACTCCATGGAAGAGATTCGAGGGCGTCTGCCGTGCAACGATTCTGAGAAAAGTACCGGCATGCATCGCCAGCCATGACGCCGTGTTTAGTAGCTTTCTTATTCCACTTTCTCTCTACCCTCCACACTACAACTCCTCCTCCCTTTGCTACCACTCGTAGACCCTCCGACCGTTATTGCTCAACGTTCCTCAGCTTCGCTTCTACTTCTCATTTTCTTCCTATTCTCCTTTTTCTCCGAATCCGCGACGGTGCGTGGGACGACAGATCGGTTCGAACCACCTCCGGGAAACAACACAACTCTAACCTGAACTTCTCTCTCTCACCTCCATCTCCCTCACTCCCTCTTTCACACCACCCACACCCATCCACCCCTCAACACACCTCATGCAAATTCCAAGCCAAGCGAACTCACAGCCAATCCTGCCCCTCCCCGGCGACGGCGGCCATGCATCCCATCCCTCCCTCTCTTCCACCCTTCCACCCTATCCTACCTCTCCTGTGTACCCCCCGACTGAGCTGTCTCTGTCCAGAGAGGGCAAATCACCATGACTCGGCCAACGCTCCATGGTGGATCAATTGTTCATCTGGCGATTGCTTCATTCGAGTGAACTCAAAGGCAATGCCGGCCCTCGCCCAGCGAGTTCCAGCGAGTCCACTTCGGCGCGTGGGAGAACTGATCCCGAAAACCACCCAACTACCACCCCACCAACGAAGTGTCAATCCATTCACTACGCCGTTGTCGAGCCCAAGCGGCCATCCTATCCCATCATGCCAGCCCAGGCCCAGCTCAACCAGCCAATCTTGGTCCCGCCCTTAAAACGCCCTCAAATACAAGTACAATGCCGTAGGTTCTCAACCCTACCGCCACACTTCTTGCATCTTTTCGCTCCCCTCTTCTTCCCTCCTCCTCCTCCTCCTCCTCCTCCCCCCAACATACAATTACCTTTCCTCTACCAAGATGAGTACATCTACAGTACGGGGTTTCCCCACAATCAAAGCCATTAGAACCTATGTCATCGATGGCGTCGGTTCGGGAGGAGATTACCACAATGTGGCGGGTGGCCATTGGTAAGAAGCATTGCTATGCAGGAACTATTACAACGCTGACAGGACAAACAGGTTGATTGACACGCCCATTTCCACACCCATGTCAAGATGGAAGGAATTCAAAACTTCGCGAACCTCCTGGGGAATCAATGTTCTCGGTTCCTTCTTTGTAGAAATCGAGGGGTCGGATGGCACTGTCGGTTTTGCAACTGGATTCGGAGGTAACTCTTTCCATTTCCCCCCAACCAATGACTCGTATACTAACGAAGAAACAGGTCCTCCGGCATGCTGGCTGGTCCATCAACATTTCGAGCGATTCCTGATCGGCGCGGATCCACGAAACACAAATCACCTATTCGAGCAGATGTATCGAGGGGCCATGTTCTACGGACGCAAGGGACTGCCAATTGCTGTCATTTCCGTTATTGACCTTGCTATTTGGGACTTGCTAGGAAAGGTCAGAAATGAGCCGGTTTATAAGATGATTGGAGGAGCTACCCGTGACCGGTTGGACTTTTACTGCACTGGTCCCGAGCCAACTGCTGCGAGAGCCATGGGATTCTGGGGAGCGAAGGTTCCATTGCCATATTGCCCCGAAGAGGGTCACACGGGCCTCAAGAAGAACGTCGAGTTTCTGAGAAAGCACCGTGAAAGTGTCGGTCCGGATTTCCCAATCATGGTCGATTGCTACATGAGTCTCAACGTCTCATACACCATTGAACTCGCAACCGCCTGTTTGGACCTCAACATCAACTGGTGGGAGGAGTGTCTTTCCCCTGATGACACAGACGGTTTTGCCCAAATCAAACGAGCCCTGCCCCAACTCAAGTTCACCACAGGCGAGCACGAGTATTCCCGATACGGTTTCCGAAAGCTGATTGAGGGACGAAACTTGGATATCATCCAACCCGATGTTATGTGGCTGGGTGGTATGACGGAGCTTCTCAAGGTTGCTGCCATGGCTGCGGCCTACGATATCCCCGTTGTCCCACACGCCAGCGGACCATACAGCTATCACTTTGTCGTCTCACAGACAAATTGCCCTTTCCAGGAATATCTGGCCAACTCACCAGATGGAAAGAGTGTGCTACCGGTGTTCGGATCGTTGTTCATTGATGAGCCCATTCCAATCCACGGCTACCTCGACGTCACCCAACTCGACAAGCCAGGTTTTGGATTAACTCTCAACCCTGCTGCCAAATTGATTCCAGCACAATACCTTCTGACCCCCAACCCGGAGCGACCACTAGGTGGACCACTTCGAGGGCCCCTTCCAGAGAAAGTCGCAAAGGCCGAAGCGAAGAAGGATAGTGTCGTTAATGGTGACGGTGTTAATGGCATTGTACAGGGTGTCAAAGATCTACTCTAGTTTTTCTTCTTGGGTAAATTTGGGCAGGTGTTTTTGCTTGGATAATTCGTCTGGGTGGGAGTTTTTTACGAACGGTCCAATAGGTGAGACCTACAGCATCTGTCATATGATGGGCGGTATGACACACAACTAGATTCTCTTTGTGGATAGTATCATTGCATCTTTCTCATTTACGAACAAATTGGTAGCCATTTTTTTTTCCTTTTGTTGATATATCTATTAGAATTGTAAATATTCCAAAAAAAAAAAAAATTTATGTCTGAAAACACTACCTTTCGTGAAGAAGTTTCCTAATTAGGTATCAAGTGAGTGACCTGCCTCTATTCTTTCCTTTCCCGCATTAGGATATCACATGCCGGCTCCAGTTTCCGATTGATTAAATCTGTTCCCATCAACATGACAACACGTGCTAAATTTTTGCCAGCTTCTGTCCTCGGTGGTAGATGTGGAAGACCGAATCGTGGGGCAAAGCAGGGATCAGATGGAGAGGAAGCTTTCCCGACCCGACGTTTTGCTGTATGAGCCAAATGACGGAGCAAATGAAGACTTTAGAAAAGTTGAGATGAGTCGTCTTTCCAAGTTGATATCATTTCGAGTCGCACCTCATCCTCTTGTATCACCTTGTATCGCGTCGCTCCATTCACAAAGTCCAAACTGGTCATCTACAGGACACAGGAACCCCTCCTCAACCCCTCCTCGACCCCGCCATCTCTCTTCCACTCACAACTCCACCACTACCACCACCACCTCGAACCCAAAAACGAAAACCAAAACCAAAACCAAAACCAAAACCGAAACCAAACCACAAAAGAAAATGGCGAACCATCTCCTAATTGGCAAGACAGCAGCCATCACGGGCGGAACAACCGGCATCGGACGCGCCATCGCGTTGGAATATATCCGTCAGGGCTGCAATGTGGCCATCAACCACCTGAATCTTGCGTCGGATTCGCATCACAAGGAGTCGGTGCTCGCGGAGGCGAGAGCCATACGGGAAGGGAATGAGAAGGCGGGTCGGTTGATCGAGGTCGAGGGGGATATCAGTCAACCGGAAACCGGGAAGGTGTTGGTTGAGCGGGCGGTGGAGGAGTTTGGGGGGTTGGATGTTTTTGTTAGTAATGCGGGGGTTTGTCAGTTTGCGGAGTTTTTAGAGTGAGTGTTTCTTCTATTTTTCTATTTTCTATTTTTTTTGAAAGAAGGGATGTTTTTTGGGGGAAAGGGGTTGAGGAGGGAGATGAGGGTGAGTGGGTTAATTTGAAGGAGAGAGAGACTCGAAGTGTCTCTTATGCAATCCCCCCTTTCACACCATATCAAAAAAAGAAACCACGAGAGAGAAAAACTAACAACTCCAGTCTCGACCACAACCTCTTCGCCTCCACGGTCCGCATAAACCTCGACGGCGCCTTCTACTCCTGCCAAGCAGCGGCGCGCCAAATGGCAACCCAAGGCCGTGGCGGCTCCATCATCGCCATCTCCTCCATCTCGGCCCTCGTCGGTGGAGGTCTGCAAACCCATTACACGCCCACGAAGGCGGGCGTGTTGAGCTTGATGCAGAGTTTGGCGGTGGCGTTGGGGCCGCATCGGATTCGGTGTAATGCTCTTCTGCCTGGGACGATTAAGACGCAGTTGAATGAGAAGGATTTGGAGGATGACAGGTTAGTTCTCTTTATCTTTGTGCTCTTCCTAGTTGATTGTTTTGAGACTTTTATGAGTAAGAGGATGCGGAGACGTAAATTGCTCTAATGAGAGTACTGACGTGTGATTTCTCTTGTAGTAAGCGGGAGTATATGGAGAAGAGAATTCCGTTGGGTAGAACGGGGGAGCCAAAGGATATGTGTGGGCCAGCGGTTTTCCTGGCGTGTGAGGAGTTGAGTGGGTATGTTAATGGGGCGCAACTGCTGGTTGATGGGGGGCTTTTTGTTAATCTTCAGTGAGGGGTTCTGGGGAAAAACTTAGTGGGTGATTTGTGCATAGGAGGATTTTTATGGGCCCGATTGGAAGGGTTCTTTGCTGGGATTTGGGGGGCTGATATGCTTCTGATGTAGATACTTTTATGGCATGAAATCAAGCCTTTTCTGAGAGTTGTGGAACAAATTTAAAAGGTGATTTACATTATGAGACCTTGGGGTATTGAAGACCAGAAGGCTCAGCTAGTAGGACGCTTGCGAGACCTCACAACCTCTTTTTTGTTTACTCGAAAATGCAGTCAACGTGAATTACCCTCTAGTTCTGGAGAGTCAATTCTTGACTTTGGATTCAATTCCATCCACATCTGAGGCTACTATTGTCTTCATGAATCTCATGATATATAAAAGTCAACTTGATAACTAGAGGGGAATAACTATAGCTACCGAATAAATAAAACACGAAAAATACACTCGTCGTTAAACTGTTATGATTTCAATAAGGTGCCTTTTGTTGTTTGTTCTATAAATCTTTGTTGTTAGTCGAGTGAAGAAGTCAACTTATACGCGGGGTTAACAGGGAGAAAGTATGTTATCGATTATTTGCCAGTTGGAAAATATTGGGAGATTGATACTAAAGGGGAGGTTTACATGTAACGGTAGATGGAAGTGAAAAGTTGATTTTGTTAATAAATCTTAAGTTATGTTCTAACAAAGAACAAGATTCCTTGTTACCGAAAACATATAGCTTTATAGGGTTTGTTTCTGAGTAAGATTACATAAGAGTGAATCTTCATTCCTTCCGCATCTTGCGATTATAGCGAGAGTTATTCAGAGGAGCGAAGTCTATTCTCCAGGTCTACTTTATGAGTAAAATCTCTTCCGAATACATTCCTGCGAAAACTTGGAAACCTGTTTTACACTAGAATCAGTCATGAAGCCATTTGCGTATATCCCGAGTAAATAAGTCTACAATCAGGTTCTGGGGGTTATAGAAGAGCTTTCGGCTTTTAGAGTTAGTCTCCCTGGTCTAAATGGACCTCTACTTCCTTCTGGGTATAGAACGAGTAGAACCCTCGCGAACAAGAACTGTTGAAATAGGGAACTGGTTTTGTGAGGTCGAAGGGAAATTCACGGTTATGGAAACCCAGCAATGGATCCAGGATATTCTCAAGTGATCAACATGCACCGTGATTTCCTTAGCTGCACTGCCCTCGCGCGATATGTCTTCTGAATTCTGAGTAGGAAACTCATTAACATTTAATGTTATTGCGGAGTTCAACTTTTGATGACGTTTGGAGAAGTCGACAGTAGAGTGTTAATCGACGGTAGCCGTTCAAACTACCTTGTCTATTCATCACCGTTCGAGTGTTGGAAGCTCTTATTATCTTGTCTCGTTGACCTATCAAGTTCATCATCTTTCTCACAAAATCAAAGTCGCAAGAGAAGGTCTGTAGATGATGTTGTGACAAACTCCTGACAATTGTTATTACTGTCGCTCCTTCACTTTAAGCGAATCCCCTTATTTACAACTTCACTACCGCATTCTCGGGCTACCTTGACAGCAAGTATCTTTCTACTCGTAATTGAAAACACGTACTGAGTGATTTATAGTTTCTCTGCCGACGACTCTCTGCTAGTACCAGCATGCTGAGCAACTGGCCCCTGTCTCAGAAGAAATTGCTCCTAGAATAAATCCGCAAGGCACCTGACGTGATCGGAAAAGTGACATTCAATTTTGCTACTCAGTTTAGGTCTTTTTTCTTTTTTGGGGCGAGTTGTTGCGTACATGCTTCCATGGCAGTTCTCATGCATTAGTTGCTTGGGTGGTAGTATTTAAAGTAATATCTCAGCATTTGATAGGCTCTAGTAAGCAAAGAAACTAGATAGCTTCTTCATATATGGACGGTCGCAACCTGTTCGGTCCAGTACAAATTTGATCGAGAGCGAAAGGCTGTGTGTAATGAAGGGAGAACTAGATTTAGTGAAATGCACCAGGAGTAAACCTCAGCCTGAATTCCAACAACATTCCACCAGATGAGTACGCAAAAGTACCTATAAAGACGTCTTTGTAGTTCCCCACAAAATCCTCCCCACTAAAAACATCGACGTGCAACATACCACTTTTCGAGGCTTTCTCCAACCTCCACCACCTGTTTCATCCAAACTGTCGGGCTTGAAATCAACCACTTTATTCGTCCAGTGGCTTTTTACGGTGACCTTTTGGGATTTTGATGTGCGTGTGAGGCGTGATCGTGCCAGTGCTTTAGGGGGTGTGGATTTCCCTAGCGCTTACTTTGGTTTGGGCCCTTGCTACGGTGGACATGATGGAAAATTATAGGTTGGCACCTGCCTCCGCTCGTGTTCAAGGGTAATTCAAGTACACTATCCTGAAAAATTGAAATAATCAAGGACGATTAACCTAAATGCTTGGAACAATCAGTTCCGTCATCCTATCAAGGTAGGAAAACGAGTTAGGGAGGCAGGTGCGAACCTCTCTTTGCCACGATTTTTTCTGTTCATGTGCCTATTGTGGAGTTGCTTGGAAGTGGCATGAGAGTGTTGAGATAGTGTCTTGGAGCAAATGGGAAATGAGCACAAAGTGGAGACGAGTTTCGAAGAGTTCGAAGAGGAAGTTGAGGGACAACGAGAAGCAGAGGAGGCTAGGGAGGGTTGGAATATGAAGACTTCTCTCTTTCCTTCCTTCTCTTTAGCTTGTTGATTTGCTGTCAAATTTGTTCTTACTGTCAAATTCGTTTGTACAAGTCAGATCTTTGTTTCTACTAAATTGAAGTTTTACTAAAGTACATGTAGATTGATACCAGTGCTGGAAGCATGTGACGCTTGTTGTCATTTGCTGTTGCATATATTGCATTCCTGTATAAACCAAAAGTCGGATACGACTAGATCGTAAATCTTAAATCGTAAATCACAAAGATTGAAAGGGAAGAAGAGGCTGAAAGCTTTCAAATTTTTTAACTATGCCTGTCCCTACTATTATGTCGTTTATCCTTATACTCTTGCTCTTTCTCCTTCTCACCTTCTTTAAGTAAATGTTCACTTCTCATTTATTAATTGAAAGCCATTTTCTAAAGAAAATAGAAGGTTGCATTATAACGTGTATACTCCTCTTACCTCCTTATTTATTTTCTCTCTTTCTCCTCTTTCTCTTCCTAGAAGAGTATAAGTGTAATCATAAGAAGTAAAGTATAAGAGGAGAGACTGGAAAGAGGGGTGAAATAAAAGGGGGGAAGTAAGAAGAGAGGGGAAGCAAACATTTAAGGGAAAAGTTAGCCTTAGAGTGGGTAAGGGGATTTTAGGAAGTAAACATTCTTCTTCTCCTCTATTATATAGAGAGTAATTTTAATTACTTTAAGTTGTCTCTAGGTATTCACTAAAAATATATCAATTCCGTCCTTTTAACGATTTCCCAGCTAGAGAAGATCCTAGCAAGTAACACAAATTCTCGGTGCATTATTTCCAATCTGCAGATATTGCCATAAGGGCTTGCATAGTAAAGAGAAAGTCCAGTGAAGGTGAGGTAGAAAGTCTAGCACTGCAGCCTTTTCTTAGCCCTCCAGCCACGATTCCAGGTCCTGATTCGACCCCTTGGAACGTATTCCAACCCATAGCCGCAACATAATATGTGTCAAAGATACAGCGAAGAGCCAATACAGCTCCAGTTCCCCGAAACTCATATATTACATCGCCTTCTCGGATGTCTTCATAAGTATGTCCTACCATTCCGCTTTCACAAAAGAATGTCTTACAGTTAATCGGTGCTTGCGAAATGATACCAGCAATGAATTGACTAAGAGAAAGCGGCGAAAAGGGAAAAACGAAAGGAATCGGGGATTTGAAATAGTCGCCGTCTGCTCCCATGTACAAGCAGCGGATATCTGTTCCTTCCAAGTGACTGACATCTATCCCGTGCCATTCCAATTTGTGTAGCTGTATAGATTGGGGAGATTTCTGCATCGGAATCGGGGTAGTATCCTGCCACGTTTCTTCCCAATTTATTTCCCGTCCTTGCTTGCGCTTGCGTTTGCTGGATAGAGTTCTTTGTACTTGTAGGTTTTCTAGTAATTTTGGCAATTCACGGATAATCGTTGGAGGGACGGAAATGCGTGGGACGATGCCTTGCCACTTCTTCACATTCTTGATATCATCAAGATGACGGAATATTTCTGGCGTAAGTGAGCTCAGAATATTTGCCTCGAAAGTTGGCTTGATGATACAACGACTATGATTTGCGCCGTTGAATTGAACAGGACTCAAAGCATCAACAAGCTGAGCTGATGCTATCAACGACACAGCTCCAACAAGGCTGCCTGTAACGTTGATTGGAGTGAGTTGCGCTCTTATAATCATGCTAGTTGAGTAATCGTCTGAGGTAAGACCAATACTGTCTTGAATAGACCGACATACACCAGTCAGAAACGCAGAGTTGGAATCCAAAGGAGCTTCCTTGCTTGAGCGGTGTTCGAAAAGATAATGGTGGGTAAGTTCTTCACACTTCCGAGAAACTGGTTTATCATATTCGACTGGGGTTGAATCGCTGCAGCATTGTGGTGCCAGACTGTGCAAGCCGAAAATTCGGTCGCGGATATCGGTGCAAAGATTTTGGCCAAACATCAGAACTAGGTCAAATAATGGAACTTTATTCGCAGTGCTCCTACTTCTCAGAAGATTTAGTAGGAGCGGAATCCGCGAGCTGCTTTGTGCTAATCTGTTCACCTTCCCATCTATTTCGATACAGCACCGAGGAGCCTGATTTCGTCTTGCGGCACAGTGAGAGGTTTGTATGGGATGCTCATGGTGTAACATAAGCTAGGAAAGGAGGCGGGAATCGGTAGTTAAATATGTTTCTAACGTCCGAGAGAGATATTTCGATGTTGTAACCGAGTATAGAGGCAGAAGATGGATTTCTACAAGGTTGATGAATTTATTCATACTTGGTTCTAGCCGCCTACCGTAGATCAGCTCTACCGGAGTAGTAGTCTCGCTATAGCGCAAATCATATTCTGTCTTATATAATAAGGTACCGTTAGTCAAAGTTGTATAACTGTTTTCTAACCTATAAACATTAAGAAGTATTACTTGACTTAATTACACTCACTATATCATGATTTAATCACTCTGGGTTTGAAAAGATTCATCCCCAATAACTTTGATTGCACCATTTAGTTAGTTACATGTTGTACTGAGGCGGTAGACTATCGGCGCTCAAGATACGCTAGAAGCAATATTGAGCTCCCTGAATTGGGGGAAAGTTGGTTTGCCATTCTCTGTTACATTCAATAAGCACACGTCAGGGGTTCAAGAATGTAAGATATGTAAC
Source organism: Hymenoscyphus scutula (assembly GCA_001399465.1). Classification (NCBI taxonomy): domain Eukaryota; kingdom Fungi; phylum Ascomycota; class Leotiomycetes; order Helotiales; family Helotiaceae; genus Hymenoscyphus; species Hymenoscyphus scutula. Next base: position 10,535 of record LKTO01000583.1, read on the forward strand.
CATAGTATTTCGGCCAAACACCTTGAGATTGTAAATCGGTTTCTTCAAGTTCTGGCTGCATGCTACAACGGCGATCCAGTTGATCCATTACCAACGGGCCTGCAGTTCGCCCACGCCCGCAGTTTTGATGTTATGCAATGTACATGAGGCAAAGAATAACCGAGCATGGGGATATAAGCTTCTCGTCCAAGTTGGTTGAGAATGAAAGCCATTCTCCACCTAATATTCATATGCTGCCATTATATAAGAACATGCTTATCCAAAGCCTTTGCTTGTGCACTGTACTTCGATAGTTACCTACCGATAACACAGAAATTTCAGACAACCCAAGCCCACCTCACGACTTATAGCCAAAGGCAGATCCACCCAATCATGGCTTAAAAGCATTGAAAACGTCAACAGGGGCACCGCTAATCTTGACTCCACCACCAGGAATATAAATAACCCCATCAACCCCAACAGCACTTGTCCCATGCCTGGGAACTAACATCGGTGCCAACTTCTTCCAGCTATCCGTCCTAACATCATAAGCCTCAGTCTCATTAAATACCCCCTCCGACCCATCAGCAGGATTTCCTTCTCCCCCAAAAACATAAACTTTCTCCCCAATCGTCCCCGCAGAAACTCCACCACGAGGCGTAGGCATCTTACCGCCCTTTGCAATCCATCCACTCTCAACATCGCACAGATTCAAAGCAAAAACGGCACCACTAGTATTAAACTGCCCAAATGCTCGTCCCCCAAGAACAAGATACTCGTCCTCAACCACTGCTCCACCAGCATGATCCCTAGGCGCTGGCAAAGAAGGGAGAGAATCCCAAATCCCAGTTTCAGTATCGTAAGAACTAACAGTATCGAGAGTCCCCTGCACAGCACCTAGCTCCGAGAGTCCTCCAGAGAGATAAATCACCCTTCCCTTCACGCCCATAGCTGCACTTCCCCTTTTACCAGGCATATCAGGAAGAGCTTTCCAAGTATCAAATAATGGATCATAGACAAAGGAATCTGCTGCTGCTTCCCAAAAGCCTACTGGTGAAGGGACTAACCCGCCTAAGACGTAGATTTTCCCATTCACGGAAGCCGCGTTGATGTGATTCATTGGTTTTGGGAGGGAGGTGACGTTGTGCCAGGTTGAAGTGGGAAGGTGGAAACGTTGTACGAAAGAGGTGGTCGGGTCACTGGTTGCGTTTGGATTGTAGGATGTTATCCCTCCTAGGATGTAGATGCTTTTTGTGGTAGGGAGGTGGATGGTCGTGTGTTCTTGACGAGGAAAGGAGGGGATTGAGGGGAGATTTGTCCAGGTTGCTTTGCCGTGTTGGAGAGGGGTTGCCTTGCTGGTGGCAGCAATGGCAAAGGCGAATAGTAAAATGAAAGATTGCATTTTGAGTGAGTGAGTGCGTGCGTGAGTGAGGAAGAATTTGCAAGTGTAGTGATGCTGATGTGAATGAAGTGGTGGTTAGTAGACTTTATCGCCTGCGTCCCGACCTGTATATATAGTACTTCCATGCCACAAAATCTTTCCATAATTTCCAAGTCATACATCGCACCGGTCTGCTATCACCCTGAACCCCTTGGCTTGCCTTGCGCCTCTATAAGTACGTCGCCTATTTTTCTCGCTGACTGCGATTGGCCAAATCAGGGGTCAGTGTTTTTAAATCCGCGAAGACCGCGGTAGAGAGCAACGCTGATGTATACCAACTTCAGTCGGCTCTTCGGAGGGCGAGGCGGCACAAGCAAATTGTGGGGCGGATTTTCGGGACTCGCTTTCTGTGAGAGCCGCCGAGAGATATGATATTCGATTCATCTAGATACTTCAGTACTTCTCGGATGATCCAAACTATTAATTCAAAATAATCAACAACTCGTTCTTTCCGAATCTATGAGATGTGGTTAGAGCTTCCGTGAACAAAAAATAGCAAAGAGGTCGGGACGCAACTTGCAAAGACAGTGGACAATGGTAGAAATGAATTGCCCAGTATGAACGGGTAAAGAAGGAAGAGTACCTAGGTAGCAGGACTTGTTCTTCTGCCATATCATACCCACATATGTCTCTCCCTCATATCGCGCCATTCCATCGCACGGATAGGGCAAGCCAACCAAACTATCTGCGTCTTGAGCGTATCTACAACCGTAAATTCCATTCCACCTTTAGTCAACGATGGTGGCAGCTGTGCCTTGAAAAATTCTACCAATTTCTTCTGATCACCTTTTTCCATCTCTGTAGGCACCAGCTCAATGCTTCGCCAGCTAGCGAATGTGGAGGAGCCACCAGCGGTTTGAAAAATGCCTTCACTTCCAAACAATACTTCTCTCGGCGCCCCAAAACATCTAAAGAACTCTGCATAATCCGTCGCCGGCCAAATCCCAGGCGCGTAAAGCTCCCTAATGCCATGTCTGCGTTGCCAGACCTTTGGTTTCTCATTCCACCCTGCAAGATCCTTTGGAAGATCCTTCACGCCGTATTCTATCGCAACCCTATCGAATGCCGAAACAGGGTAGGCCGACGATCCATCATCGTTGTAGGCTCCTTTTAATTCGGTAGTTCTCATCCTCCCTACCGCATAGAGAGAGATATAGAGCATATCTAACCTAGGATGGATGAACGTTGGTCCAAATGCGACGAAGATGGATTTACACAGATCGCGAGATTCTTGGCAAACGGCAAAAAGGTCGGGAATATGTGTATGTGATTGTTTTGTGGGCTTTCTAGTTGTTCCTAGAGGCTTGAATTCTGGAGGAAATGGGACACCTGAGTCGACACCTAGTTGGAGAATTCGCGTTTCGAACGTATGCTCGTATATCTTCAGCCGCATCTCCTTTGGCAGTTTCGGAAAGAGATGGAATGTGGACATCGTGGTTAGCTGGGTGGTGATCGTGGTAATGAAAGTAGGTAGAGAAAGCTCCACCTGTTAATATCGTGCCTTCATGCCTCAGAATTCAGTTTCATTGACGCAAGATAACGGCCATTTACGCAGACAGTCCCACCACCACTGTGGTGCTGACAGCAGTCCGAGCGGGGCGGCACAAAAGAATTGTGGGGCGTATTTCCGTATAGGTACGAGCGACCTGCCGTGATATATTGTCTATGATTGGAATTTGTATATGGTATGCAAACTTTGAGATGAATTGTGTGAATCAGACTTTTTTTGGAGGCTGATCGTCAAAAACAAAGATATACTTTGTACATTCCATTATTTCGATGATCGAAAATAGTAATCTAATCATCAAGAAGATTTGAGTGTTCTAGGGGTTTAATTATCAAAAGGGGTTTCATGTAATGTTTTCAGTCATTGGATCCCAATATGGGAAGAGAACGATGGACGAGACTCTTACATGACGGCGGTTCATTCCTTCTCTGAATTTGATATTTTAAGTTTCTACCTTCGCTAAAGGAGGCGCGAATGGACCTTCACTTTCTTGAAAACGACACAGACGCAAAGACAGCTAGTCAATTGCAAAAATTGACTTTGGATTGAGACAGCAAAATCATCAGGGATTAGGTAGCTCCTCGGGCTAAATATTTAGTGGCTGTGTAGGATTTTGGGGATGGGCAGAGCTTCCGTCGGCTCGGACTTGGGAGGTCAGGTAAAGTAGCTCACTCGTTACCTATGCTCCCTTCGCAATCTGGCAGGCTCCTTAGTCCAACTGGGCGGGCTATCCATAAAATTATGTATTTATCGGTCCAAATTGAATCGGGGGCTTCCTGTCAGCAGGAGATACGACAGATCGTCGACGGCTTGCGCCTACCAAACCCAATTCGAGCTGCGTTTCCAAGGTTCTCGAATGCATTGCTCCCCCCAAATTAAAGGTTATTTATCGCGATGGCAGCGCAGCAAAGACGTAACCCTCGAAGAAGAAAGATGAGAAAATGCAGTTGGTCTTGATTTTAAGTGCTTTTAAGAAAATATTAGCGATTTGGTGCCTTTGAGCTTCGAACAGAATCCTTTGTCGTAGATCCGTCGAACTTGGAAAGGGGTATAGTACTACAACAAATGATAAAAAATAAGTAGGACAATGAAACATTTTGTACAAATAGAAGCCGGGGCAATAGTGGGCCAAATATACAGATAGGACGGTATCCTTGTCTAAGCTACGTGCTATATGCACGCTACCGACTGTCGCTAGTCCAAAATGACTAGGGATGCAACGAGGTAAAGTTCTGCCACGTCGTATTCCTTCCAGTAAGTGGGCATTTGATTTCAACGCCAAGTTATACCGAAAAACTTCGACTTGTCCCTTGCAGAACTGTTTGGGTCGGTATCCGCATTTTCAAGATATATCCTAGGCTTGCCTGGTACATCCAATGCCAAATATTTGTAGACAAATTGACTCTCTGACGGCCGTCTTTGCATGTGGAGATTCACGACACCTTTATTAAGGGGCCCCTCGACCTAAAATCGTCAGTGCCACTCCTTAGTAGATGACCCTCGAGATTCCAGCTTCGTGACCTACATTGAAATGCATCTTCATATGTTCAACGCCATGTCTGTCTTTTTCGATTTTGGACCTGCCGAAAATCAGTATGAACTCTTCGGTATGAACAAATGCCACTCTACGCTATTGGTCTTGCCCTAGCCCATCTGTTCCAAGTTTCTTGCCCATAAGCCGAAATTTTCTTACTATCCCCAAGTAGTTCGGTGCATCTCGAGTCCTCTTTGACTTGCGTAACGGCTCGATTGAAATGGGTTACGGTGCTTTCGGGAGAAAATACTTCTGTGTACATGACATAAGATACACCAGCCTGTAACGAAAATTAGCTTGCCGCCGATTAAATTTGGGAAATGGTACCAACTGTTAACACCGCTCCAATTATAATTACGCTAAAATTGAAGGTTTGCTGTGTGGTTCGCGCAGCCTTTTCCATCGGTGACAAATTACCCCAGGCCACTCTACCGTCATCGTTGAATGCAGTGACTGCCTTTCTCCTTGGCTGTGGTGTTGAATTGGAAGTTCCCAGGCCAGTTTGCGTCGCGTATAATCGTGCCGCAATAATGGGACGAAGGGCTGCCGGGAAGGAGAGAAGAGGTGTAGCTCGGGTTAAGGAATTCATGATGAAAATGGTGTGTTGTGTTGATGTTTGACGGAGAAAACTCAAGCTGGGCTGGAGCTATTCTGGCTCTGAAGCTTCTTAGTCGGGTGGTACAAAAGGTGGATTTATTTAGGTGGGGAAGCTTGAATACACGCTAGAACGAAAGGGGTTAGGCCAAAGCCACCTCTATTTGCCCAGGTGGCCCCTCGATTATTCCACGTTCAAAGTCTAGGGACACAATCACAATCCCATATAACACCCGCCTTCAACTACCTAGTCCTCTCCCTCAACCACCAAGAAACACTGTACACAATCGCAAGCATGGCTGCGCTCGCCTCCAAGACCCAGTCGCAGAAGATATTCGAGAAGCTGAGAACGAAACCAGCGAATAGAGTACGCATTGGTGCCCCTGACCGTAATCCTCAAAGACTCGCAGTCACTAACCAGGGAACTTGGGCAGATTTGTTTTGACTGCGGCGCGAAGAACCCAACATGGACCTCGGTCCCCTTTGGCATTTATCTATGTCTTGATTGCTCTTCGAATCACCGCAACTTGGGTGTTCATATCTCCTTTGTGCGCTCCACGAACCTTGATCGTATGCAATTTCCACCGCCTGGATAACGACAGTATACTGATATGGAATATAGAATGGCAATGGGACCAATTACGAATTATGAAGGTAGGAGGAAATGAATCAGCAACAAAATTCTACCAGTCAAACGGAGGTAGCGCAGCTTTGAATAGCAAGGACCCCACCACCAAATACACGTCAAATGCTGCAAACAAGTATAAGGAGGAATTGAAGAAGAGGGCGGCACGAGATGCTTCCGAGTATGTTAATCTTTATATTTCAATGTTTTGCGCCACTAACACTTGTCCAGGTATCCTACCGAAGTAGTGATTACAGATGTCATGAGCAACGGGCCTACCGATGGCACATCCACACCCGCAGGCGAACCAGACGACGATTTCTTTTCCTCTTGGGATAAGCCATCCATTAAGCGCCCAACTCCCCCCATTTCCCGAACCGCAACACCACCTGTCATTGGACGAACCCCTTCCCCATTCCTCAACGCTGGAACCTCCAATGCCAACGGAAGTGGTATCGCAAGGACAGCTTCCCCGTTGGCAGGTGCTGAAGGCGCATCTGCCCCGGCTAGTAGAATCACATCATCCGCAGCATTGCGAAAAGGAACGGGAATTGGCTCAGGACCACGGAAAGCCAACGTCCTAGGTGCTAAAAAGACAAAACTGGGCGCAAAGAAGGTTACGGGTGATGTCATCGATTTTGATGCCGCGGAAAAGAAAGCCAAGGAAGAGGCAGAAAGAATTGCCAAATTAGGCTATGATCCAGATGCTGAAGAGGCCCCTAAAAAGGCCGCCGTCACGAAAAGCGCTGATCTTCCAAAGATTGCGCCAACACCTACAAGTCCTGGCAGAGCCGGTTATGGTGCCCCGTCACGAGAGCGTAATACTGGCGATGTTGAGAGACTTGGTATGGGCATGGGCAGGTTAGGGTTTGGCCAAGTTGGAGGTGCTAACTCGGCTGCGGCACCCGCAAAGAAGATGGGTGGATTTGGATCAGTTGGCCCTATCAAGGCTTCGCAAGAAGGTAATTCAGTAAACTCTCCCTTTTCCTCTGCAACATGCTAAAACAAAACTCAGATGACGAGGAGAAGTACGCTCGATCAAAATTTGGTAACCAGAAGGGCATTGGCTCAGATGAATTCTTCGGAAAGGGGGACTTTGATCCAAACGCAAAATCAGAGGCCAAGAACCGACTCCAAGGATTTGAGGGTGCTTCAGCCATTTCATCAAATGCCTACTTTGGACGTCCTGAGGACGAGGAAGGAGGAGAAGACTACGGCGACTTAGAGGGCGCTGCAAAGGACTTCGTAAGGAAGTTTGGAGTTACGGCAGGCGATGATCTGGACAACCTGACTCAGGTTCTTGGTGAGGGTGCTACGAAGTTGCAAGGGGCTATTAGAAGCTATCTTAACGGTTAGGAGTTTTTCCTGTAATGATGACGCAGTTACGCCGGTGTTGGAGAACAAAGACCTTCAAATAAAAGGCTGAAGTACCGTACGTAGGAATGATTGGAGGAGATATTCGAAGCAGAACGGGTTCAGGGTGCATTTTAGTTTTGCGGTCCTTTGCGGCATAGATTGCGTTGTCCTTTTTGTTCATGAGAATACATAGTATATGCTCTATTAATTACTCAATCTCTCGATTTTCTCTTTAATTCCTGTGGGCAATTATATCATGGCAACTGGCGAAGAGAAATACTGGACAAGTCAAGCCCCTTCCCCCTATATTCTACCCGGAGTCCTTTTGTTCTTCACAAAGAATCAAGTCCTATCTAGTGCGGCGCTATCGAGAGACAGCAGTCATTACTTGCTATGTTTTTGGATTCTGTTTCGGGACGTGACTTTTCTTAGGCCTTTGGTTTCTTGGGATTTATACAATCGGCTTGCTAAGAATATGCTTTCCAACTACGGGTCTGTGGGAATAGTATTACGCTGAACCTTAATGCTATCGTTCCTTCACATTTGAGGACATGATATGTTCGAGAAGAGAAAAACAGGAATAGTGACAATTTCTATAGCCAAATCAATTTAAGCAACTTAAGTCAAGTGACACCAAGAGTGTGCAAAATTTGCTTCAAATCCGTAAGACTTGTAGGAATCTTAGAACAGTGATGACTTCCCAAGTCAAAAATGCCCAATGCTGGACTTTACTACTACTTGCAAGTTAGTTAGAAAAGAGGGTCTGTTTCTTCTTCGACATAGAAGCTTTTTGTTACCGCATACGCTTATATGCTTCCATGCATAGATCTTGGTCAAAGAGACAGCTAGTGTCTTGATTTAAAAGAGGTTATCCAACTCTGGGTTATCATTATGTGAGGGGGAATACATCGACAAACTGTAACATTTTAGAGATCGCTGTATTTAAGAATTCCAAGCTTTGCTCTAATAATATCCATTTATCTGTTATCGTGGAAACTCCTATACAATTTCAATCCCTGATTCGGACGCAACTGAAACATCGGGAAATAGGTTTCCTCATTCTTCTGAACGTTCTCGGAGAACGATTGTTGTTGTCCGAAGTACTTTGAACATTATTTATGAAAGGGGAGAGGCACGACCATCTCTCTTACACAATCATAAGGCGCAGTCCAGGAAAACTAGAACTGGTGTTAGACAACTTTGAGTTCTTGCATACCTACTTGATTCAAAACTACATTTACCCGAAAAGGTGACGTACAACAAGAAATAAAGTAAAGGGCAAAGTAAAGACTGGCTGTACTCTTAAGGCTCAGTGCACCATTATTATTTCTCGAACGAGTCTCTTAGAAATCCATTCTCAGCACAGGGTATTAAAAGTCACAATTGAGGTTCCCAAGTTTAACTATCTCTAAATATATCCATTTTGAAAATTCAAAAAGAACTAACCACTTCCCCCTCACCGCGCACAAAGTATCAACACCAAATTCACGAGATAAGAAGCCCACTCGTAAATAAACTCAGTCTCTGGTGACGTTTGCAGTTGGGTAAAGGTATACGTGGATGATGTTGGATGTTGGAACTTTGGAGTTGTCAGAAACCGGGAAGCAAATGATTCTACTTCAGCTTTTGCTACAGCTCAAGGTTTCTTTTGGCTAGATGTAAGCACATTTTGGGGATTAGTCAGGAATGGGACAGGAAATAGAGATAATAAGTCCATACAGAGTCCACAGCACTTTCCTCTAAACAACATTGACTCATATGCCGCGGAAACTTCAAAGCGGGTGGGAAATTGAAACCCCAAAATCGCAAGGTGGCGATAACATGCATTTCTGATTGCTATTTGATTTTGTCTTTTTTGATTGTGTGCTTGCCACTCGTATACATCGAGATACCATCATCGAAGCCAGAAGCAGTCTTCCTTCTCGATTCGGGAAGTGAGTTGGGATTGCCACTTTTGTCTATTCCACCTACTCGCTTTCCTACTTGTTACTAGTGCATACAACTACAGAACCAAGCTCCTTTCAGTAGAATGCCCACCTAAAAGGCATCACCACTAGCATCTCAATCAACACACACCCGTTCCTTCAACCACACCCTCCAATTTCCAAACCACACCCCCTCATAAAGTACCACATCGCCGCTCTATCACCCCAAAGCGGATCCAGAAAAGAAGAACAACATACTTCCAACCCATGGGGTAAGATAATCTCCAAGAAACTTGGATTCGTGTCAATTCCACATCCAAGCCGCTAGAAACCCACGTACTACGGTGTTCCAAACTGGGGGTTGCCCATTCCTTCTGTGTTCTGAAGTCGAACTGATACCTCACCAAGAGACTTGGATAACGCGGTACCCCGTGGGTAATGTGGGTAACAAACTAACTTCGCTAAGGAGAACGACCAGCTTAGGTACGTCTATCATGTGGAAATGATACTCAACCAAGAGAATTGGAGACAGCTGTGCGTTATGGTACCCCACGGGAAATTTGTGGACCTACTATCGGCATGAATTGTATGCGGTGAGAAAAGGTGGCGGAGTATGTATGGAGAGAGGTGTGTTGATACAACAACCGAGACTTTGTAGAAACCATCATGCTGTGAAGGATTAATGCAATTCTGGGAATAATTATTCAACATTATAGTAAGCGACAGGACATGTGAACAATCTTCTGTATTTCTTCTTCTTTACAAAATAACGTTTCTTGTCAGGTGGCAAACGCTTCCTCCATTCCCCATTCCCCATCCCCCATCCCCCCACGGTGGTCAATACCCAAAAAATGCTTCCTGTAACTTGGAAGTCTTAGTGATACCACACCAAGAGATCAGTAGTTCCAAAAGCATCGGGGTACAGTATGAAGCAGTGGAGATAACCCCGTGAAATTGAAGATTTCAAATGATTCATTCAAGCGATAGGCCGCGGAAGGAGAAAGATATGGAGCATGGAGGCTCAGTATTGTTTTACACCAAGCTGCGTTTTGATATACCAAGGGATCGGCCTTGAGTGAAGCGGGTAAACGGGGAGCTACCGGCTTTCCGTCCGCAGATGCTAACATAATTCCTGCCGCATCGAACAAATATCCACAGTTCTGTGGTTTTAGCTTTCTAGAGACCCTCGAAGGTTGCGACCGATGGACGTGAACTAATGTCTTGGAGTCTTGGGACGTTTTGATACCATGGCACCGGCCTAAACCGGACCCAAATAGACCAAACAAGACTTTATGATCGGCAAAGCATACGGAAAGATTAACCGCACAGCGTGACAGGAGGCTGAAATGTAGGTAGGGGAAGTGGATTGCTTCGAAAAATAAATGTCTAGCTTCAGGTTCACACTGAAACAGCAATTCATCGCCCCCAAGAATGTGTTCTGACGTCTCCAAGAAAAAATCGGAGTAAAGCGGGAGGATGGTCGGGCGCAATCGGAAAGCTTCCCAAGAACACCCAAGAAATTCTGTTTGTTAGGAGCAAGGGTTTCGTTTCGAAAATTACCCGCAATCTTCGACCTCATCGAGTTGATTGAGCCTCTCCAAGAAACCAAGAAGCCGGCTGAGCCGCCCGAGAGGGATTGAAACAAAGCATATGAGGTTCAAGAAACAGGCGGACCATCGACAAGCCAAAGTCACGAATTGATAATATGGGAACAAGATTGGTAAATAATTCGGGCGTACTCCATGACTTGACTCTAGTGGAGAATCATGTACATGTCATGTCCGAAAACAGGGTTTTTCTCATACTTTTTCCTTAAAAGAAATCTGTCGAGCAATTTTCAGAGAATCGAGGACAGGACGAGAGGTCATGCCCTTGAAATGTGTATAAATAAATCCAAAACTCCATTGGACAGGAAACAAAACGATGGCCACGATGGTGCATTGTGCCATTAATCGAAAGTACGCAACGGAAGATTCAAACAATCTGAAGTCTGCGGGATGGCCCTTCTCGCCGCACAGAAGTTGTTTACAAAATCCTTGGCCAAAAGACAAAAAATTGATGGATTTTTGCCACTGTCTAAGTAGACTAGCAAGACTTTGCCACTTCTTGGGTGTTTGGAAAATCTTCTTGTGGAGTTGTGGTTTTTGTTGAGATATCTAGCGCACAAAAAGGAAGCAAGAGCTCCCCACGGGGAGGTGAACAATTGGCAATGGTTGGTTTGAGGGGAAATAGATGGGGTATGGAGTATATATGAGTTGCGAATCCACTCTCAATTTCCGCGCGACAGGCGGAAAGAATAATCAATATAGATACTCAACAAAATGAAAATACAAACCCCCTTCTGACCATCTCAAACTTTTCCCAGCCAATAATCCGACTCGCCATAACCATTCAAGATTCAGCAAGCCTATCCTAACTCAGCACGTTTCTAGACGACGGAAACGCCCAGTACCCAAGGCAAACAAAACAAAAAGGTCTGCCACGCGTTAATTGCAGAGCAAGGATTTGCGACGGGTTTAGAAAGAACGAGAGCTTCGGCTGGATAAAAAGAGATTTCGACAAGTTACCAAGAACGTATCAAGGCGTCTCAAAAGGAAAATGTGAGTTCGAAGATTGCCTTGGGCGCTTGCCAACACATTCTGAGAAGTGGAGTACTCTCTTGGGTGCAGGATATGGAAACAATGCCAACACAAGTATAAGCTAGCCTAGTAGCACAACAGAACCAATTCCATCACTGGTGCTCAAGACAACTTTATTTCTTGTGCAATAATGAGGCAATAGGAGCCAGAACCATGAAAATGATCTCTCAACCGCACCAATGGTAATAGGTCCCCGCCCCAATAGAGTGTGTCCGCTGGTCCTCGGTCTGCTTTCCGAAAACTACCGGCACCTGCAGCAGTCATCTACACGTGACAATGCCCCCTAAAGTCCTGGGCTTCCACCTTATCAAAATACCTGCTCACCCATGACCTGAAGCTCATCACGTTTCCGTTTTCATGTCTCATCCTCTTGGTCGGCATTGACTCGGCTACAGTGGGGGGCTCAAAACATGCCCCCCTTTTCTGACAAGGTGAAAAAAATTATTGTTCTCCGCAAAATCACCGCCACACCTCCGCGATATTATACGGGGCCCCTGGTTTTGCTGTCCTTTGGCTGAGCGCTGGCCCACGATAGGAGAGTTATCGATCCTCTTTTTGTAGAGGGTAGACGTAGTGAAGAGGAGCTCCTGTATGCCGACTGACCGAAGCGCCATTCCTGGTGCACGAATCATTTTGGGCAAGCGCAACTTGCCCCTGACCTTACCGCCTTTAGCTGATGATCGGATCTGCTCAAGCAGGTCCTCCGCTTGGGCTCTGTGCCCAGAGATAAGGCTGTTAGCGGCTGACTGGCTAGCGGGGTGACACGGTGTCTTGACTCTTGATGCCAACGCCGGGTCCCCTTTTCCACAACTCCACAGATCTGCCCTCCTATTTTCATCGTGGATCTGGGGACACGAGATGTTCAGATGTCGCAGGATTTGTATTTCTGATATGCTCGTGTCAGTTCTCTGGGAGAAGGAGAATATGGTAAGTGTCGGAAGTGAGAGACGCAAAGGTCGGAAGCAGATGACAGCAAGCAGGGTTGCGGCGGCTACAGTACTTACTCTAGTAGGGGATTGGGGCGGATCCGGGGAGAGGAGAAGACAAGAGTTTATTTGAGGAGAATTTGATGGAGAAATTCTGGAAGTCTTGGCCTCCTGGCAGAAGTCTTGGGGGTCTGGGTAAAGTTGGCCGGCTCCCTATTTTAAATATCTATCGAACGTTATCCGTACGGCAACATCGCCGTCGGCGTAAAGGTCATTTTGAGGGCATTTAAAATTTGATAAGCAGCTCCAAGCTAAGGGGACCGAATCTTTAGCGGCTATCGACGGAAATGACGGATTCTGCTTTGCCCCGGTGCATCATGAAGGATCTGGTGTAAGTGCAGTGTCATCGTTGTGAAATTGTAAATCGAATTCCTGTCAAAAGGTGGCATGTTGTTGAATGAATGCAGAAAACCTGACCTAAACCTTACCCGCAGGAAGGGGGGGTATTGTGGGAGAACGTGGAGACTCGAGAGTAGGGAAGTGGGAAAAGTGTAAATCTGTGGGTGATGTCATGCAGGGGAGCTCTTGAAGCTCAAAAAAGGATTCATGAACTGAGGATGTTCTTCGGCTTGGATTTGGTGTTGTCCAGGATTTATGGTGGGGTTTGTCCGTGATGAAAGCCCGCCATACTTTCCCAATCGGTGGAACGCAACTTCCCCACGTGCATTGGAATGCCCGAAAGAGAATTGCCTGTGGAGGATCGTTTCTGCCAATAATGGGGATGGATAATCACATGTTACTTTCAAGTAGTGTCGGAACGCACCCAGCCGTTAGACTTCCTACCTAGATAACCCCCCGGCGAAACTGACTCAAGAGAGATAATCTATAAAAATCGAATGTCAATAGTAGGCCGCCGAAAGTAGTATCCCCGACTTTGACTACCTAGGTAATTCGTTATGGTGTCATAAAGTTCATCCCAAAAACTCAACCATAGGAAAGTTAGCCGAGGGCAACCACAGCTAAAAAGGAGAGCGGACATGGAAAATAGCACGTGTAAAGCCATCACGTGGTACGGTCTAGATCTTCGTGAGAATGGCTTCTAGTTGCTTTAGGTTGCTTCTTTCTTTCATCTTAAAGTGTTTTAAGCACACCAGACCATCGCCCCCCCTTTAATATCAAGACTCGCGTAGGGCAGCATATGCCTTTCATTTCGTCACATTGAAACTCATTTAACCCACGTGCGTTGAGTATACCCGCGATAACGAACTACACAGATCTACCGTGCCTAAACAGGCTTAACTACTTTCTCTGTGTTGTAGGGTACTAGAATTACGCCTAAAACGATTAGATTATTTATAATTACTAAAAACAAGTAATTATACCCTATTAAATTATGAATAAATTAGATTGCGCACGTGACCCAGATTAACGAATAATCCGGAAAGTGTTCTACGTAGTACTAGCTCCTGTAGTAAGTTCACTAAAATACTCTATATTTTATTCTTTCTTATAAGCTTATTTATCTTATAGAATACCTAAGTAAGGTAATTCTAAGTCTACTTATATCTTTAAGCTAAAATTTTTATAGTTTAGTATATTTTTAGCTCTCATTTAACCTCTAGTATAACTATAGGAATTTTATAAATTAGCTCCATCCTATTAGATTTCGAATAAATTAGGCTGGAATAGGTTACGAATAAGTTACTAACTCGTACGGTCTAGAACCCTACTGTGTTACAGCTAAAACGTCCCGTTAAAGAGCATGAAGGCGTCATCACGAAGGAGCTGCCCCCACGCTCTTAGACTCGTCTCACCAGGGCCATTCTTTTTCTTCCTGATCAACCAGTTGGTCGTGAACTCCGAGATTCAAGCAATTGTCACCCAATTGCCCTCACACACAATACGGACTCGTCCTCCGAGTACGTATCGTAACCCTAGATCTCTCACTTTACTGGCCATTACCAAAGCACGGTTCTGTTTGAGGTGCTGGTGTTTTGTGTTTTTTTTTTGGCGGGGTATGAGGTGAGGTGACATCGGGCTTCATGGCAGATAAAAATACTTTCTTTTTCTTCTTCGTCACACCCCACAATGATGGCTTCATCCGACCTCCAACGAAAGGAACAGCTGATACTGTATCATGGAAGAGGACAGTCTATTTATCCGGCCTCTTTCGAGACTCATCACTCACCAGTGGATTGATATCTGATCGTTCTTGCGTCGATATCTCACACGATACCCGCCAGCAACCCTGGTATGTTTTCTCCACACTTTGCTTGTTCCTCTCCGCATTCAGGTCAAGTTTGTTGACGCCGCAACACTCTCCAGACCACTTCCTAGTTGTCAATCTTCCCCTGACATTAGGCGCATTTAGGCATTTTTTGGACCAATCCAAAAGCTTTCAAGGGAGTTGTAGTCCAACCGCTTTGGGGAGAGATCACGGACTTGTCACTGTTTCTAGTACGGAGTCTGCCAGCTCTGCGAGCCATGTTGTTGGAAGCAGGTTCCATACCCGGGGTGACAGTAAACCACCTGAGATGAGCATGAAGACGTTCCATCACATAGCCTTCTCATGCGACGGAGGGGGGTTTTTGCGGAGCGATGCCCTAGGATCTTTACCGGAAGCTCGAGTCTTGCTTCCGAGTTGAGGCTGATGATTTTGTTTGTCAGTGTTTCGTGGAGATAGTGTTGATCAAGGATCAACATCTACATTATCTTTTGAGGCGGTCTCACAGTGATGGGATATGTATGGATGGGACCACGAAATATTGATGACCCCACAAACTACAACGTATCACGACATGCGCCACGCAATCACTTCCCCAGGCTCAGCTTTGAGCTGATTCTCACAATTGCTCGCAAATGTACGCAAGTGTACGCAACCCCCACGCTACTATTTTGGATTGACTGGCCAAGGATCCGCATTCAACCTAACTCGGCGTTCCAACATGATGGTCAGTCCAAGGCTTCAAGCCCCGTCCCGGCAACCTAACTGGTGTAGGATACGAAGTTTGTGATAGAATCACGACATTCCTCTTTGTCAGAGGAGAAACATCTGTGGCCATTTTGTTGGGGATTTTTTCCAGCCTCACCTAAAAATTTGGCGTACAGACTGTGTACTGTCGCACGACGGTGAGCTGACCTCTGCGGTGACTAAATGTTGACGTGGTCTTTATTCCTCTCTTTCCAAACTCTTCTTCGTATTTTTCTCCTTTCATTTTAATTTCAATAAATTCCCATCGGGTCATTGTAAGCCGGAATCTGGTTGTCCCCACGATACTCCGTACTTTCACCCCCCCCATTTCCCATTTCCCCTTTCCCCACGGCCAAGGCATGATTCTTATCTGTTGTGGTCTCCGCCCCGCGCTTCCGCCCCTGTTGGATCTGCCATCAAACAAGTGATGGATCGGATGACCCACTCACAACACCAATCCGTCATTGATTGCTCCAGGCATCAGTATTTGAAGCATCCTCCTCCTCGTTCTTGCTGCTCTCTCTCGGAAGCCCCCGTACGCAACGTTGGCCGGCATAATCGGATGCCACCAGTCACGTCTTCTGAAGCTCATAGGTTCCTACGGAGATAAAGCTAAAATTACCTACCCCAGCTTCTGTTAGGCCGGGGTGTGTTGGGTGGAGCAAAGCAAAGCATGCTTCTGGAAGCAGAAAGGAAGAGACGACCTGTGCTGAAGCGTGTTTCCATTTTGTTGGTTTCCCTCGGTTACCGCTAGTTGCCGCTCGCGTCATTTGCCGCATGAATGGCCTCGGATAGAGAGACTCCTGAGACGACGCTTTCAATGGGACAGCAACTCTACCATGGACTCTTGCTATGCAAAAAATTATACAGGACAACGAATGATCCACTCATCATCATGCTCATGATGCTTGAACGGCACATGAAATAATCAGCATTTCAGCGACAAGACAAGGTAGGTAAATCGCGTTCACAATTTCGTAACCATTGATCCCGCTCAAACTTTCGGTCTCTCCTCAACTCCACTTTTAACATGACAACGTTACTCCACATATTCGCCGTAAACACAAGTCTTGTAGTCTCGATTAGGAATGGTTACAAAGGCACTACACCTTATTCACACCATACTCAATTGACTCGACTGTTTAGAAAGTCTTATCTAAGAAATAATAAACACCACAAAACATGGAAGAAATGAAGCAATAAAATGATGATATCCGTGATCCGTTCCTTCGCGACTCGCCATATCCTCAACCCCGTCAAACTTGCGATCCCGCATTTTTGTACCCCACTGGGAAGCACTCTGACAAAGAACCTCCACTCTATCAAACCCGAACCCTTCATGCAAATTTCTCTGGCTCCAATTCCCCATGAAAAAATTGCACCGTTCAAAGAGGCCCCAGATACGGACCGACGAAGGGCCTGTTCGATATCTTATTTCCCTCTCGGCGCCGAAGGAAAGAACGAAATGATGAAGAAGCCGAGAAACTGGGCTGGTTACCAACCACCACGGCAAAAGATAAGATAAAGAAGGGAAAAAAACTTGCCCCCCCCCCTTTCACTCGAAATTTTGTGGGGATACCATTTTTTCCTCTCTCTTCGACTCTTTGCCCCCATCTTTCCGAGGTATTTCCGTCTGGAGAGAATTGACTTTGGTGGGGGAAGCCCCAGCTCAAACGCCGACGACCCAGAAAGTCGTCATCGTCTGGGTGTGGATTTTTGGGGACAACAACAACATCTAGAAGTAAAGTAGAGAAACGAAAACACGAGTCAGAGTTTAGCGAGAAGAGATTTGAGAGCTCGTACAGTACTCTTTGGCCAACGCTTATTGAGCAATTGAAAGAGGAACCCCTAACTAAGGCTGGACGCAAGAAATATTGGTCTTGGTCCACTACAATTCGCTCTCTTGAGTCTTGTTTTATCATCGTATCCGTTTTATCAGGATGAAATTTGCAAAAGACTTTCTCGCCACAAAGGGAAGGATCTGAGTATTGACATGACGATGATGGGAACTAAAACTCTGACTATCACTCGATAGAAAAAATGACATCTCGTAGGTAAATTACGACAGGACAACCGACCATCTCGGCATCAAAGGAAATGAAAATCCACAGCCTCAGCTCGAGGCTTTGGATCCTCATGCTTGGAAAGCTATTTGCCTGTCATGTTCAATCCGTTCGACCGCCCTGAATTCAATATCTCCACAATGGCGACGCTTTAAAGCCGAGGGAGAGGAGACATGAACGGTCAATCGTCAGACCATCAAATCGACGGACCTTGTCCGGCTCTGGGTCAAACTCTCTAGAGACTAATGCGCACCAATACGCTTCATGAATAATAAGCTAAAGGCAATCAATTAGAGCGTTCCTATACCCCAGGATTTCCCTCTGTCCGGGGGAGATGCATTCAAGTACCGACTCGGTCCCGGTTTCAAGCCCTTTCCGTACTCAACAAACAGAGCAATGTGGAGTGATACATCAGCGTCGATGATCTGGCATTGCAAGGCGGTGGTTCCTTGCATTAGACCAAAAAGCTACACTAGAGCTGAATGGAGAGGTAGGTCTCCTTTTTGCTAGGAAAAAAGAAAAGCAACGATAAGGTCTAGCCTAGAAATTTTGTCACAAATGTTACAGACTAGCATCTACACTAATAATGAAACTGTATCATTCACACGTACTTGTACTCACCAAATTTGGAAAAAAAAAACTAGAGAGACAAGAGACCGGAAGTCCGGGGCCAAGATGAAATCTGACAAGTGTTACTCTACTTACGAGTTAGCCAGCTGGATGATGGATAATCATTCATCCCCCACAAACCTCAAACTCAAACCGGCATCCTTACCGCTTTTCTTTCACCCCTTTTTATGAAATCTATGCGGCGGAAGTCTGACTGCGCTCGCTCAGAACAACAAACGGATTCCGACGAGTCAGGAGAGGGAGGGAGGGACGGCTGTGTTTGGTCCATGGGGCGCTGTCCTCTCGAACTTGGAAGGTAAGATTGGCAGTACTCGCTCGTACTGGTTTTAACTGGTAGGTACTGTAGCAGACGGCGACGATAAGATGGGATTTAATTCCTTCCCCTCCCCCTCCCTCCCCTAAATAGGAATTGTACCGGGGGAAAGAGAAGCGGCGGTGGCTGCTCTGGAGTCTGGACTGGGAGGGAAGTCGTAAAAACCCTTGGAAGCCCTTCCGACCAAATGGGTAAGATCCGGGGTAGCCGCCCCCTCTCCCGAGTTGTGACTTGTGAGGTGAGGTTCCCCCACGAAAAAGCAAGAAAGCACGAAAGTACGAAAGCAAGCAACGTGCGCTGCGCCTCCTCCTCGCGATATTCAATGAAATTCGATAGCGAGAGGGCGATCGAGACGGATGAAATGACACCGTTTCAAAAAGGGAGATTGATTGTAACTGTGCTGTGTTGCAAGAGGAGGGATAAGGTTGTGGGATGGACGACCCGCCGTACAGGTATTGGTATTTGGTATTGGTGTCACCCACGAGCAGGAGAAGATACTTCCACGTGAAGCGTCTGGAACTGGTGCTTCCTGTTCAGTCGCATGAAGGAGGAAGGTGAGGTGAGCGGTAGGGCCACGCAAATGGCTACCCAAGTGTGTATACGGCGTGGGTTGTCGCTGACTGTGAAAGATGACTGTTCAAATTTCAATGCTCCTCGTCTTTCAGCTTCCTTTTGGGCTGGTAAGGCTCCTGGCGCTTGCGATACGAAATTGCACGGCCACAACCACTCTGCTTGACCGATTACCATTCTAGTCCTGTACAGAGGAGTACTGAACAAGATTTGCAGAGGGAGATACTTATCGGATTTCTCAAGCAGCGTGTCTCGAACGACTGGCCCCATCTCATCTCATCCCCAAGTGGCGGTATGTTGGTAGAGCTAAGCGACTTGATCTCCTTCCCTTTTCCTTCCTAAAACCAAGAATTATTTACTTCCGGTGACAGCAGGCAGAAAAACCCGAGATGATACGCCCCCCAAGTGATCAAGCCACGGAACAGGGTTGCACAAGGTCCCCATCATCTTTCCCCACG
>LKTO01000584.1:0-29909 GCA_001399465.1 Hymenoscyphus scutula
TAATATATACTACTATAATAAACGATATAGTTAGAAGCTAACGCTAAAAGAGAGAGATAAAGTCTACTTATAGCGAAAAAATATTAATATAAAGAGACTAAGTAGAAAACTAGACTATATATATATTA
Organism: Hymenoscyphus scutula; assembly: GCA_001399465.1. Taxonomy (NCBI): domain Eukaryota; kingdom Fungi; phylum Ascomycota; class Leotiomycetes; order Helotiales; family Helotiaceae; genus Hymenoscyphus; species Hymenoscyphus scutula. The sequence continues at coordinate 129 of LKTO01000584.1, forward strand.
GACTATTTAAGATTAAGTAAGTAAAAGAACCTTTAAATTATAAACTAGCTCTACTAAAAATAATAAACATCTTTCTAGTATTTTATATCTTACTTCTTAAACTAGTACTACTAAGAGTACTACTAGCTCTACTTATAGAAATCTAGCTAGTTAACCTAAATACTAAGTATAAGGTTAAGAAGATTCTTAACTATAAACTTATTAGAGGCAAGATTAAGTATTTAATTAAATAGTTAGATTACCTATACTTAGAGAACACTTAGAAACTAAGAGGGAATATTAGCTAGTACTTAGTAGAACTTAAGGAGTTCTATTCTTAAAACCTAAGTCTGCCTATAGCGCGTAGTTAGTAGGAAAAGCTTTAAAGAAACTAGAGTCGAGACCTAGGTCGGGAATTAGATTAGACGTAGTAGAGGTATAGAGGGTAGCTAGCCAGGTAGTCTCCGCCTCTTACTTCTCCCTCTTCTTCTATTCCTTCTATTGATTCTTTTCATCCTCCTCCTCCGCCTCCCTCGCCTCTAACTCGGCTATAGAATTCAGCTCTAAGCGAATCAAGCGCTATTCTTTCTCGTCGAGTTAGCGTTATAACCTCTATAAACAGAGAACCTTAGTAGCGGCCTCCTGTTAGAACTACTAGGCTTTTTCCTCTTTATCTTATAACCTTTACTATTACTAGTTAATCGAAGACTAGTCTAAAAGTAAGAGTATTCAGTTCTACGATTTAATATTATACGATTTCTTTTAACAAGTACACTTAGAACATTTGTTAGCCTCAGAGGTCATAGATAGTACTATACACTTATAGCTAGAACGTTTATATTAAGTATAGAGCGATATCTCTTCTCTAGATCTATTAATATATTTAGTAAGTTTAATCTAACGTTTATGTTCTATAGTATAGGTAGTGTTTATATTAAAAGAAGGAAGGCTGATAACCTTCTAATATTATTTTCTTAGGTTATACTTAAGTATAGAGACACGCTAGGCTAAGAAGAGAATAGTGTTATAAATTATAGATATATATAATAAGTAAAGACTAGGCGGCGTCCTAACAGGTTAAGTACTATCTTATACTCTTATAGTATTAAGGGATTAGTTAGGTTAGCTAAGCGATCTAAGGATTTCATTATATCTCTATCACGTGACGTGCGACATAGCCGACGTGTTAACTATGTCGACTATAGCCGAACGGTCGACTATAGCGGCCACGAGTAGGAAGGTTCTATATAAGACTAGCACATCTGCTATTAGATAGAAGCTTCGTACTCAACTTAATATTACATTGTTATTACTACCTTAACAGCTTTATAGTTAAGTAACGAGTTTACCTTCGAGTAAACATCTAGTCCGCGATTAAACCTCTTTATAAGAACAAAACCCAGCGATACTCAGTTACCTTAGTTAGTTAGTTTAAGAATCGTTACAGCTTTCGAGAGTCTAGCTTAGTACCTTAGAACCTATAAGTAGTAATATTAAAGCTAGATATTCGTTTATAGACGCCTTCTCTCTAAGAAACCCCTTCTAGTTCACCTCTTCCTTAGGTCTTCTAGACGCTAAAGAATGTAATTAAAGCTATTTCCTAGTCTACTCTAATTAAAGATTAGATAGCTAAGTACTAGAGAAGCTCGCTAACTTAGATTATTACTACTATTAACTAGCTAGTAAAGGCTATAGTCGCGATTAACTATAAGTTAACACTTATAACTAATAGGATTATAATATTTAAAGAGGTAAATAAGGTCCTTTTAAAGCGGCGACGTGTAAAAAGAACTCGTTTACAAGATTCTAGACCTCTTACTAGATTGTAGATAGAGTAGCTTTTAAAGGATAAGAGCTTAGTTAAAGAAAAGAGACACGACGAAGATGTTAGTAAGAGTTCGTCGAAGCAGCGCTATAAGACTAGTCGGGTCTATAGTATCTATCGTAAACCTAGCTATAATATAAGAACCTGCTTAGAGGTTATAGATATATCTAGTTTATTAGATTCTGATTTAAATTAACTGTTTTAAGCTTGATTTAGTAGTATTATAGGGTTTAGTAGTTAGAGAGTCTAGAAAAGTAGCTTACTAAGTAATATAGCTCGCTAAGTAATAAAACACGTTATAGATATTAGCTATTTAATACTTAGATTAGGTAACAGCTTTTAATAAGACGCTATCTTCTAGGAGAGTATATTATACTAGGTCTACTTTCTTATTTAATCTACTTTCTTATTATACCTCTTATAGCTTGTCTATCTAAAACTCCTTCTATCGCCTAAACGCTTTATATCTACCTAATCATTCTATACTCTTTATAAAACATCTTAGATAGCTACTTATTACAATTTAATTAATTCTCTATAACCTTAAGTATCTAATACTCTCCTAATCTAATAAATATCTATGATCCTCACCTGTTAAGATTTCGTACAAACAAGAGGAAATTAATCCTCCTTTATCTCGATCGGTTTCGACATATACACCTTCGGTTCGTAGTGCTTTTCGGAGTGGGTGTAGGTAATTCTTGCCGACCGAGGCGAACCGATTTTCGTCCCAATCCTTGAAGTCTTCACAGTACAAGAGCCAAAGGTCTTCATCGACAACGTCCCGGCATTCCTTATAGTACTTTTCTCTGCAGTTCTTAATATGTAGGATATTTTGGTCGTCGTCAGGCGGAGGCATGCTGAAGTGTTGTAATAGCGTTCAATGCCGATGGCAGTACTTGGGGTGGGGTTTTGATGAGGTTGGTTGGGTTGTTTTATAGTGTTCTTCGTGTTCGTAGGAGAGTTAGTGAGGCTCTACTAATGCGGGATAGATGGGGCTCTTTTAGCAGAGTGAATCGGTCGGCGTTTGTATGTCGGAAAAGCTGGCGAGCGGAGGCAAGTTGAGGCTATCTACAAAAAGGGAGAGTGTGTGTATATGTACTTGAAGAGCTCGACGAAGAGATCAAGTCTTTGAGGCTCGAGGGGGTCGGCTCGATAAGGGGGCAGGAGGCTCGTTGTAAGATCCGAATTCGTACCAAAACGGCCACCAAATACGGCTTCACAGTTTCGACGTTCAAGAGTGTACCAAAACGGCCACCACTCAAGAGGTCCTACTGCGGTAGTAACAACCTGGCTCTTACCGTACCAAAAACGGCCAACCGCGAGTTTGAGAGTCAAGAGGTTTACTCTTCAAAAGCTTTGACAAGAGAGTGAATCAGTTCAAGGATGCAGCCCGTTTACATGTAGCTACAATAGTAAACTTCTGCAAAATCGAACTACCTTCTCTGATCTGTGCGCGCTCACTGATCAGTGTTGGTATAGTTGAGGTGGTGGGGGTATTCGTGGTTCTAGTAATAATCGATGATCTATTAGTTGTATGCTACTCTAACTACTTATACCCATCGTGGCCTTAGCAGTCACGGGAATAGCCTCGTATAGCTATTCACTATGACTCTGAATCTCGTAACAAAGTATAAACTAATCTTTACGCTTAATAACTACTCTATACTTATTAGCTTAAATCACTAACTCTTCGTTAATATCTAGAATAGTACTCTAACTTTATAAGTATAATATATATTATATGTTCTTTATTAAGGCTTATAGTATATACTAGTGAATTAAACTATAGAGGCATCTATATATAAGAAGGATCGATTATCCTTTCTAATATAGAGTTCTTACTAGCTTATATACTTATTCTATCTATTCTAGAAGGTTCTACTAAGCGTAATTATAAAGTACTATAGAATATTATCTATCGAGGTTATATAAATACGTCGCTAGAGTATTCTAGGATTTACTCTATAAATATAACCCTTTATATTCTTACTACTAATTAGATATCTCTTATAAGATATAAGGTTTCCTGCCTTACTAAAAATATACTCGAAAGGTATACTTAAAGCTAGAATTATAAGATAATTAAGTGTAATTTAGATTATAATCGAATATTTAAACCTCTTAGAGATAAGATATTAGTATTATAAACTATATACTAATATATAATAAGTAAAGACTAGGCGGCGTTCTAATAGATTAAAGTACTATTTATATATAAACTCTTAAAAAGGTATTATAGAGCTATAGGCTAGTAGTACGAGATCTTATTATATTAGTAAAGATCACGTGATAGAGTTCTTATATAATAGAGTTCTTAGAGACTATTAGAGTCCTTAATATTTAGAATTCTCTTTAAGCGAGAGACTCTAATAGAGAGGCTCCTCTTAAGCGAGAGACTCTAATAGAGAACGAAGACTCTATATAAGACTAGTATATCTACTATTAGATAGAAGCTTTATACTTAACTTAATATTATATTATTATTACTACCTTAACAGCTTTATAGTTAAGTAACGAGTTTATCTTCGAGTAAACACCTAGTTTATAATTAAACCTCTTTATAAGTAATAAACTCTAGTAATACTTAGTTATCTTAGTTAGTTTAAGAATCGTTATAGTTAGTATATTTACTTAGAGGTAGATTTAATAGATATTATTCCTTTACTTAACTATCGATCTATCTTATCTCTAGGTATTATATAAATTAGTAATTATCCTTCTCTAAAGCTATAAAAGAGATCGATATACTATATATCTTCTTTCTCTTCTTTCTCTTTCTCTATAAGATTCGCGATAGTATTATCTCGTTTCTATTATTCGGTATCTATAAGTATAATAGCGCGATCCTTATACTTACTATATATATATTTAAAGTAAGCTTGTCTATCTCTATTATAGATGTATAAGGTCTTTTTAGTAGAGTTTCTCGTCCTTCGAATAGATTCCCTCGAGGTAATTAATACTTATTAAGTAGTATTAGACTTAGAATAATATAAAAGTAATTAATTAGATTATAAAAGATAGCTATCTAAGGTGTTTATATAAAGAGTATAAGATTTAGATAGATATAAAGTATTTAGATAGTAGAACTATAAGTAGATTAAATAAGAAAGTAGATTAAAAGAGAAAGTAGACCTAGTATAACAAGTAGTAGAATATTAAAACAGAGTAAGAAGTAAAAATAAAGCTAATAATATCGTGATTTATTAATTTCTTAATAAAAATATAGAATTATAATGTTCTTAGAATTAAGTTAAAGGCTAATAGAAGCTACTAAATAAAGTAATTCTACTAGCTAACGAGCTAGACTTACTATTTTTCTAGGTCTTAGTAGACCTTAGCTATAATAAACGTTTATTTACTAGTTTTTTCTAAAAAACACTATTATTATCGTAACACTTCTAAACGATACGATTACTATCGTCGACTCCTACGATATCGAACCGGTATTATCGATACCTAAGTCTATTTATAATTAATATAATCTAGAAATAGCTTTATTTTATTCTTAGTATACTATTAGTATACTATAGTGCATTATACGTAGTAATAATACGATTTTTAAATATATCACGTACTACCTAAAATCATATAGTAATAAAAATCCGGAAAAATACTATAGTATTTTACTACTAGTACACTACTGACATCGCTGTGCTCTAGGCTGGGCTAGGACGGGAAGATGAAAACATTGGTTGTTACGTGATCTAGAGATGGTGCTAATTGCGGGGCTTACATTAAAGCGAGCTTTGAATTACTTATTAATTGTGTCTCTGAGAGAGAGTGGTTGTAAATCTCTAAATGGTTGGAGGTGGTATTCGATGAGAATGAGCTGCTGAGCTTTGATGGCTTTCTTTTTCTCAGTAGCAGCTTTTTTAAAAGCGTCTCTCTTCTTGTCTGTGTTTTTTTTTTGGGAGGGGGGGGGCATGTTTGAGTTGTAAGTCTATGAGACCTTGCCTACTGTTGTCTGTGTCTATGGTAGATTTATCGTTTATGATTACAGATGCGTAGTTTCTTTTAGAAAATCGCCTTGCAATGTTCTCTAGATTTTTAATTGAGTTTGTGAGGGTAGTAATTGTGTTTTTGAGAGGTTTTCCCTCGGTGTAGTCCCGGAAGAGATTGAGTAAGTCCATAAGGGCAAGTTTCTTAGGCTGGTTGTCTTCAAGCTCAATCGCCTTGCACAGAATGGACCTATATGCTATAATTGCGTCACCGGAGGTTTCTGGTTGGGCCATGACGGCGTATTTTAAGGTTAAGTATAGGGATTGGTTGCTTCTTTGTCTCTCGGCTTAAGGCTGGGTTTCCCTGATTCTTTGAAAATTGTTCGGCGTGCTAAAGTCTATGAAGCTGGGGTTGTTTTGGTTCCGTTGTGTGTGGTTTATAGGACTGGATTGGATATACCCTTCGGAAAAGGGATTCTTGTGGGGGGTGGAGGGGATTGAGGGTCCTAGGGTGATGCTTAGGTACACGGGACTGGTGGGGAGCGTAGACTCGTTGACGAGTTGCATAGGACCGTGAGCTGTTCTTTCTATAATCTCTTGTTCCCATTCCGAGTTTAATTGTGTTTGGGCCGCCATAGTGGCGGTGTTGGCGGTGGAGGGGTTGACTGAGGTCATGGAGGGGGGTGAACTTTTTTTCACGTGATATTTTGAAGGATATATCTCTGCCGCCAGAGGGGCAAGCCTCCTAGGAGGAGAAGGGAGTGGTTGAAACTCTAGCTCCTGTCGTGTGGTGCAAAGGGATTGATAAAATTCGAGGAAACTTTTGGCAAATTGGAGATGATATCATGTCTGATTGAATGGGGTTTTGGTGGTCGGGTAGCGTTTTCCTCGAGTACATCAAATCGATTCCGTCTCATAGAGTATTAGACCGGAACCATATGACGTGTCTAGGAGGTATATTCTATTTAATAGAAACCACCAGCTACGCACAATATTAGGGATCGTATCTCCTCGTTCTCGTCATGAGCGGGTGAGGTTGGAAGAAAGAAGCGTCATCGAGCCGAGTAACGATGTCAAGTGAGAGAAGGAACTAGCTACCTACCTGCATACCTACCTGCCTAAGTACCTTCAAGCTGCAGGGTGTTTCACACAGAAAAGCGCCTTAACTTACATGGATGTGCCTCGTCACTTCCCGGTACTTACCACTGCTGTACAAGTGTCACGAATCACGTGTCAAGACAGGTGACGAGTGAAGACCAGGCGGCGTCCTGACAGGTTAAGTACTATTGTACACTTTTATAGCAAATAAGGACGCTTAGGCTAGCTAAGCTGTCCAGGGATTTCCTTAGAACTATATCACGTGAGATGTTAGATCGCATAGAGCGACAAGCGACCGAGTCTACTAATAAGTCGCTTAGAGCGACGGCAAGGAGAGCGCTCCAACTGTTAGAACAAAGAACGAAGGTTCTATATAAGACTAGCACGTCTACCATTAGATAGGAGCTTCATGCTCAACTTAGTTTACTTAGTTATCAATACCTTTTAGCTTTGACTACTTTATACAAGTGACGAGTTTACCTCCGAGTAAACAACCCGCGATACAAACCTCTCTGCACAGCAACCAACCCGTCGAAACCATGCCTTTAGTTAGATAGATAGATTTTCGTCACACTAAGGTACTTCGTTCGCCTTAATTCATCTTCACTATCCATACTCGAGCGTCTTTTCAGACCTCGCAAGAAGAAGTAATCCCATTTAAAGACGCTCACGCATTTTCTGACTGCTCTTGTACTTGCTGTCACCAGGCTTCGTAGTTGTTTCGAAATGGGGAGCAAATGGTACAGCCTCGAAAAGAGAAACTTCTGTAATTAGCATATCCTTTGCTAGGGGGCTGAGGGCGCCTGCACTTCTTACGTTTTCGGCCATCGTGAGATGAGGTTCCGCTTAGCAGGAAGTGGTTTCTCCTCATTATTCTCAGTCAAGTCGGTGCTATTGAGCTCGTCGTCGCTGTCACCATCCCTTCGGTTCCCTGCCTCGTTGTAACTCGGCTCGGGAGATAGGTTGAGGTTGGAAAACAATTGCCGTCGGTTGGCTGGTCTTAGGCTTCTACTAGTCCTTGCCACAAAATTCATCTCTGGCTACTTCCTCGCCCCTTCATCAATAAGGAGAGTTTCAAGCGTATAGTCAACCGGCTCGTGTTTGTCTACCACTCCTCGACTGGTATGAAGACGACCCTCTCGACTAAGCTGGATCTCTGGCGACGCTCTGCAATAGAGCGGAGGCGGGGTATGAGGCAGAGAGTCCAAATATTGACCGTCCATTTCCACAATAGAGGTCGTAGGTAGTGGGCGCAGCTCACCTGAACTCCCGCCTAAGTTATCGCTTTGCGCTGACCTGCTCTGACCGACAGAACCACCCCTCTCATCTGCAGCTGCATTCTCAACTCCGCTCGTCTTGTCGGGGCCTCGGCCCCCGCTGTAAAGCCCTGCGCTTGTAGCTTGGTGAGCAGCAATTCTTCGATTGTTAGGAGATCTCGGTCGTCTTCGGTTTTGTCATCGTTTGCTTTGTCACTGCCGCTGTAAACAGTGCTGCTGCCTGGTTAGATTCCCGCAAGCCAGTCACCAACATTACTACGGGTATAAACCGTCACACTCTTCCTAAATTTCTAAAGAGTTATATTACCAACAAGCCCTGACAAGCTCAAACAAAATGTATTAGTGTGAAACTTCTAAATACTTCTGAACAAAATAAAGATCCCTCTCCTTGATAAACTCTCCCAACACAGACGTAGTAACACAATCCTTCATCATATCCACAACCTCGCTAACATCCACCCATCGATGCACCAATCCTTCCCCAACCTCCAAATCCGTCAAGCCCAGTACACCCGTATCCTCCACCAGCTTAGCAACATAACAGTAAGAGATTTGATGAAGGTCATTCCTCCATTCCTCAGTCGTGCCCAAGCTCTCTCCCACCACAGAAACCTTACAACCGGTTTCCTCCAAAGCCTCTCTTTTACCGGCCCGGACATGATCCTCGTCGTCTTCGATACCGCCGCCAGGAAGCTTGTAATAATTCCCTTTGTTCACGTGGATGACGATGATCTGGTTTTTGTTGTTGGAGATGAGAAGGCGAACTGCTTTTCTCTCCTCATAGGAGACGGACTTGTCGTATGAACCAATTGTCTTGGTGGCTTTGATGGAACTCATATTGTTTGTTTTTGGAGATTGTGATCGGTGAACTAAGTGCTTTCTAGGCAATTAGCTAGTGCCATTTACTTGTAACGGGACTCATTGAACCAACCTTAAGTTCGACTTTTTTGCAGAGAAGCAACAAGGTTCGCTTCGATACTTTGGGGTTGATGGCAGTCTTGCGAAATAGGACAACATGCGCGGGATTTTTCGTGGTTCTAAGGAGAATAAAAATGCAAGAGGCTCAGTCGGTCATTTATACCATGATACTCGGTGAGACCAGGCTGTAGCGCTTACGGCCGGTAGGCACCCTAGCGCTTGTAGTACCTTGGCATCTGCCTAGTGTAACGTACTTCACTAGCCTCTTGCCGTCCCTAGCCTATGGCCGTGCCTCTACTATCACCTAACACAAAAATATATATATTATAACTATAACCTAATATATTATAATAAAATCTATACTAATTAACACGCTAATACTTAGAATATATTAAAGCCTTATACTTAAATAACTAATATAAACTATACCTTAGTAGTATATATTATTATACTCTACCTTACTCTCCTTCTATACTCTCTATACAACTATTTTCATTTCTTTCTATTAACACTTAGGCCTTAGCGCCTATAAGAACACCTCTTCTAGCTATATAAGTATATCTTTATTTTCTCTTTCTTTTTTAATAGTAGTTCTTAGCTATAAGCTTCTTATTTACGCTTATAAGTATTATAGTACTATATATCACTATTTAATACTCTTTTAGAAGCTAGTTTAATACTTAATATAATAGAGATAGTAGACTATAAATATATCGCTTAAGATACTATTTTATAAGCTCTATTTACTACTATAGCTTAGTAATATTATAGAGTATTATTATTATATAGAGCGAGAGAATAAATTATAGCTATAGCTATAGTAATAGTATATAGATTTAAGAATATAAGAGTAATAACACCTGATTTAGCTTATAAGATATAAGCTCTATTACTTAAAAACTACTTTAGATATAACTTCTATATAGTACTTAAGCTCGAGCTTACTAGTATAGTAGTAGAAACTCTTACTTATTAATATAGTTTATACTAATATCTATTTTTATCTTAATAAGGCTACTATATAACCGCTTAAGCTCTATAAAGTAACTAATATTAAGTAGCTATAGTAGATATAATAAATATACTAGTTTATAAAGTATAATAATTTCGTAGTCTAAGTAGTATTAGTTAAATTTAGACGTAATATAGCTACTATAACTATTAAGGACTAGAAGTCTATATATACTAACTATATAGCTTATAGTATACTTATTAAAGATATACTTAAGCTAGTATAGTCTAATTTTATTACTACTCTAGTATTATAAATTATATATATATATAATAAGTAAAGACTAGAGAGCGTTCTAATAGGTTAAGTACTATTATATACTCTTATAGTATTTAATAGATCGCTTAGATTAGCTAAGCGATATATATTAGAGCTTATAGTAAATACTTTAAATTAAACTATAGAGGCTTCTATATATAAGAAGAATCGATTATTCTTTCTAATATAGAGTTCTTACTAGCTTATATATCTAGTCTATATATTCTAGAGGATTCTACTAAGTATACTCTCGAAGGTTCTATTAAGCTAATATATTACGATTAATATATTACTAAGCGAGATCACGTGTATACGTCGCTAGAGTACTCTAAGACTTACTTTATAGATATAACTCTTAATAATCTAAGGATTTCATATAGTTATAATTATATAATAGATTCTAGAGAATCTCTTAGAGATCTAAAGAGGTTCCTAGATCTAGAGAGAATCTAGAAGTAGAAAGATTCTATATAGTACTAGTATATCTACTATTAGATAGAAGCTTTATACTTAACTTAATATTATATTATTATTACTCTCTTAATAGCTTTATAGTTAAGTAACGAGTTTACCTTCGAGTAAATACTTAGTTCGCGATTAAACCTCTTTATCTAGTATATAATCTAGCGATACTTAGTTACCTTAGTTAGTTAGTTTAAGAATTATTATAAGTATTCTAAGCTATCTAGAATTCTTTAGTTCTCTTTAAATAGTAGACTAAGATTAGTTATCTATAAGTTAAGATTAAGACTTATTCTATATAATTTTTAAATATAGTTCTTTTATTATTCTTTCTTATTTACTATATCTTATATATTAATAGTAGAGATATTAGAAATATAGTACTTCTCTATTATCTTAGTACTATATAATAGTAGTTACTTATATTAATTAGTACTAGTTTTAATATTATCTTAAAAGTTAGTCTAATATCTTTAAAGGTTAAAAGAATTAGAGTATATACTATCTAATATATTTACTATCTCTTACTAAAGGTTAAATATTTTAAGTATATTATAGAATCTAATATAGTATCTAAGTTTAATAAGCTTATAAGCTAGGTTATTATATAATAGTACTCTTAATTCTAAAATAGTTCTATCTATTAGATATTTCTAAAAAATTAGTATATCTTATAATAAAATACTTTTATTATATTTTAAATCTCTTAAAAAGAGAAAGAGAAAGATTATATTTATATATAAATATATAATTCTAGAATATTCTAGATTATATATTACTAATTCTAAGCGATTCTAGTAATATATCTTTCTTTTTATTTTCGATCTTAAATATTATACTATACTTATAGTAAGAGATAAATAAGTATTTAAGGTCGCTTAACTCTTTTAGATCTTTAAAGATACTATTAATAAAGACTAGTCTAAGAAAATAAGTAATAGAGTATTAACTATAATATAGATAATTCTTATAGAATATAATCTACTTATATTAACTAGATTTATTCTTCTTCTTTTTATTCTAACGCTTTTCTTTATTATATTAAAAGCGAACTTTAAGAATAAGTTCTATACTCTTACTTAGAGTATAAAGACTAATTAATTAAAAGTTCTTATAATATAGAGCTTAGTTACTTTCTCGATAAGCTAAAGATACTATAATAGATTCTAATCTTATACTAGTATATACTAGTAGTAATAGAAGAAAGTTAATTTATAGTATTTATCGCGAATATATAAGCTAGTACTTATTATAGTACTATAAATATTCTAGAAGCTATTTAATATTAAGTTAAGTAGTAAAATATTTCTCTCTATAAATAAGTATAAGAATCTTCTTTTAAAGTTCTATATTAATATACTATAATTATTTATAAGCTTAGTTAAAGTAGAGGTTTATATATAAATATCTCTTAGATCTTATTAGTAGTTTTTATAGAGATAAAATTTTCTATTTCTCTTTAATATATAGATTTAAATATAACGTGGTTTACTACCGAGCGACGTATATCACTAAGCGACGCACTTTTCTCTACCCTACTCCTTATAAACTTTAAGACGCGTTTTTTCAACTATTTATTATAGAAATTCAAACCTAAGAAGCGTGAATTATTCTAGCTATCAAGGCTATTCGAACGTCTAAAAAGCTAAGTAAACACTTTATAGTAAAGATCTACAAGGTCTCTAAAGTAACACTTCGACATAGAATAGCTGGCTGAACCTATCGCCCTGAAATTAAAGCTAATTGTTATAAATTGAACAACTTAGAGAAGGATACTATTGTTTAATATATACTTGATCTAGATTCGAGAGGATTTACGCCCTGTCTAACTAGTGTTGAAGATATAGCGAATCTCCTACTTAAATCTTAAGGGGTACTATACGTTAGTAAGAACTAGGTATATTGATTCATTCAACGACGACCAGAGTTAAAGACATGTTTTAATCATGTTTACGACTTCTAAAGAGCCTTGTGCGAAGATCTAGAGCTTATTAGCGCGTGGTATTAACTAGTTAAGAATATACGGGCGAAATATAGTATTGTAGACCCCCTCTACCGATATTAACCTTTAGGTCTTACAGACTCCTTCCTTACAACCTAACTGATACTCTTTTATAGACGACATTAGTTAAGAATCAGATTGTACGTTATTAAGGAAGCTTACTAACCCCTATTTTCTAGATAGTAGCTACATTAGCTAAGGGTATAGAGCTGTTAGCTTATAAGATAACTTTATTATTAGCTGAAGTCTATACCCTTCGGAAGGTAAATGAAGCGCTAAGTAAACGCTGGAGGGCTAAAAAGACTCGGGTCTGTTAAGGGGGGGCACTTACTATAGAGGATATATAGGACGTATTAGCTTAGAAGGAAGTAGAGGAACAGGCTCGACGCGACAAGCGCTCTAAGGAGGGTAGGCAAAAGAAGAGGCAGCTGTCTAGGCGACGATGTAGTACCTATAGGAAGTCTAGTCATAATACACGAACTTGTTAAGAGGCTGTAGATACTTCTAGTTCATTAGATTCAGATTTAGATTAATTAATATAATATGTTATAATTATTTAATTTTACCATTTAGATAGTAGAGTAGAGGAAAGTACGTCGCTCGGTGATATACGTCGCTCGGTAGTAAACCACGTTATACTAAGTATTTTTTAATAATCTTAAGGTTATATACTCTCTAATTATTCTAATTAAAGTTTAGAACTTCTAGTCTTTAAATATATAAAGAAGTTCTTTAGATAGTATTAGCTCTTCTTTCTATAAGTATTTATCTATATCTTTTTAGATTTAGAGATAAAATCTTTAAAACTAGTCTATCTAATAAATATATTTCTTTCGAGTTAAAGAGATAATTCTCTAGTTATATAGTATCTCTATTAATACTCTCTCTCTCTTCTTAGCTTTCTTAGTACTAATTAATATAATCTTATAATAAACTATTATATTTAGTAGTAGTAAAAGTTAATTATTAATAGTTATAAAAGTTAATAATAGTAACTAGTATATAAGCTAAGCTTAGTAGTAGAAAATAATAGAAACTTACTATTCTCTTTAATTTTACTTATTAGATCTTATATAAAGTATTCTTCTTAATTCCTTACTTCTTCTCTCTTATAAAAGCTAACTAATATATATACTAAGACTCGCTTATATATATATATATATAATTTATAAGAAGGCTATATAGTATTAGAGAAGCGCTAAAGAATATACTAAGCTATTAGTATACTATAAATCCGAAAACCTAAAAGTAAATAGAAGGCGCTATAGCTTTAGAGACCTTTAGACTTATACTATATAGCTCTAGCGCTCTAAACGTCGAAGAAAGTTTTTTCTTTAGAGAGTAGTATACTATAAATCTAGAAATCTAAAAATATACTAGAGACGCTATAGCTTCGAGAACTTTTAGATTCTCTAGTACTCTAAGCGTCGAAGAATATTCTCTAGCTACTTTTACTTTAGAGATTAGTATACTATAAATCTAAAAACCTGAAAATAGAAGGCGCTATAGCTTTAAGAGCCTTTAAGCTTCTACTATATAGCTCTAGCGCTTTCTTTAGAGAGTTCTCGAAGCTATAGCGCCTTCTATATATTTTCGAGTTTTCGGATTTTCGAATTTATAGTATACTTTAAGGCTCTTATTACACTTCTCTAATACTCTAACCGCTAAAGCTACCTTTCTAGAGTCTAGTCTAAAAACTAAAAACTAGAAAACTATTCTCTCTTTCTATAAAAACTAAAGTTATCTAAGACTTATATATAGTAGAGTAGAGATTTAGTCTAATTCTCCTTAGTCTATAGTTATATATAGTAGTTATAAAGCTATTTATAGTTTTTAATATATCTATTAGAAGATAAGTATTAAAGAAAAGATAGATAAGAACTAGAGAGATAAAATAAAAGTACTAGAGAAATAAGAGTATAATCTATTAAAATTAAGTAATTCTTTATAGTAATTAAAGTAATATTTTAATTATTTTTTAAGGTTTTAAGGTTTAGAGACTAAAGGTTAGTATAAGTAATTTAAGAGTAATCTACTTATAATCTATAATTAAGCTACTAAGTTTAAGTAATTAAACTATTAAATAAAAAGAAAGAGATTAAAAAAAAGTTAGAAGCTAAAGAAAGATTATAATATAGTATACTAGAACCTTAGATACTTTAAATCTTATATAAAAAACATCTATATATAACTAATATAGTTTACTACTAAGCGATATATATTACTAAGCGATATACTTTCCTCTACTCTACTATCTAAAGAGTAAAATTAAATAATTATAATATATTATATTAATTAATCTAAATCTGAATCTAATAAACTAGAAGTATCTATAGCCTCTTAACAAGTTTATATATTATAACTAGACTTTCTATAGATACTATATCGTTATCTAGATAGCTATCTCTTCTTTTATCTACTCTCCTTAAAGCGCTTATTACGTCGAGCCTATTCCTCTACTTTCTTCTAAGCTAATACGTTCTATATATCCTCTATAGTAAGTACTCTCTCTTAATAGACCTAAGTCTTTTTAGCTCTCTAGCGTTTACTTAGTACTTTATTTACTTTATAAAGAATATAGACTTTAGCTAATAATAAAGTTATCTTATAAGCTAATAGCTCTATACTCTTAGCTAATATAGCTACTATCTAGAAAATAAAGATTAGTAAGCTTTCTTAATAATATATAATTTGATTCTTAACTAATATCGTCTATAAAAGAGTATTAGTTAGGTTATAAGAAAGAAGTCTATAAGACCTAAAGGTTAATATTAGTAGAGAGAGTCTATAATACTATATTTCGTCTATATATTCTCAACTAGTTAATACTATATACTAATAAGCTCTAGATCTTCGTATAAGGCTCTTTAGAAGTTATAAACACGATTAAAATATATCTTTAACTCTAGTCGTCGTTAAATAAATCGATATATCTAGTTCTTACTAATATATAGTACTCTTTAAGATTTAAGTAAGAGATTTACTATATCTTTAAAACTAGTTAGATAGAGTATAAATCCTCTTAAATCTAGATTAAGTATATATTAAACAACTATATTCTTCTCTAAGTTATTTAATTTATAATAATTAGCTTTAATTTTAGAGTAATAGGTTTAGCTAGTATAACGATTCTTAAACTAACTAACTAAGGTAACTAAGTATTACTAGAGTTTTGTCAGGGCGTGTAATAAATACTCGTGAATTAAATTACAGAGGCGGACTTTGTATAAGGACGAACAACTGCTGTTCAAAAGTAGAGTCCGACCCTCTATATATACAGTAGATGTGGCTACGTGTCCTCTAAGAGTATTACGTAAATCGCCACCACCATTAACATCACCATTACTACCACTAGTCGCTGGGCAACTAAGACCACTCACTCCACGGGTGTAACCCCTAACATCACCCCCCCTTAAAAATCGCCCTTATCTAAGTTGTCTAAATCATCCTCTAACTCAGGACTAACTCGACGCATAGTAGAAGCCTCTACTACCTTCCTCGCTAGTAGGTATTTGTAGTTCTTAACCTTATGTCCTGACTGACCGCAACGTAAACACACACCCTGCTCTTTTCGTGCTGTATACACATCGGACGACACCCACTTTACTTGTTTTAGCTCTACAGTAGTAACACGTATCTCTAGGGCTGTCTCCCAGTCTATGTTACTACTCTCTAAAGCTGAAGCTGTGAACTAACTAGCTATTCTATGTCTCCCTCGCTCTAACTCAATCGTAACTTAGCAAACCTCTGACATAAACGCTTGAAACTCTACTAGCTTCTGTACCAGGACTAAAGCCGTACGAAGCTCCTTAGAGAACCCTGATTCTAAAAGAATTCTCTTAACTCTGTCAGGCCACCCTATTCCGTCCACAGCTATAAGACTTCGCTTAAACTCTGAAAAATAGACAGCGAATGGCCTTAACCCCTGCTGTAACGACAGCATCTAACGCCTATAGTTATTTAACTTCTCTTACGTGCCGTATACAGCCTCTAAATAACCTAAAAAACTTAGTACTGTCTTCTCATTCGTACTTTCAACCCAAGGCATAGCCTGTGCTACCGCCTTCTCTCTCAGCCTGCTGTGTATATACCAGAATCGGACTAACTCTCTGTCTTTATCTATATCCACTGCCAGCTTAGACTATAACTGTACGACCCACGACTAGTACTCTGAACGCTTCCCTTTGAAAATTAGGACTTCCGGCAAACGATCGCGACAGCGACTCGACTCTATAGATACTAGCCTCGACTCTAGCGCTTCTACTCGACGAAGGAGATCCATAGCCCATTCGGGAGCTCTGTTGTCCTCGGCTATCCTTCGTACCACTTGTACCTCTTATATACTCGCTTACTCAGGTATAGGAGTTGTTCGTAATGTTAGGGCGTGTAACAAATACTTGTGAATTGAATTATAGAGGCGGACTTTATACAAGGACGAACAACTGCTGTTCAAAAGTAGAGTCCGACCCTCTATATATATAGTAGATGTGGCTACGTGTCCTCTAAGAGTATTACGTAAATCGCCACTACTATTGACATCACCATTGCTACCACTAGTCGCTGGGCAACTAAGACCACTCACTCCACGGGTGTAACCCCTAACAAGTTTATTCTTATAAAGAGATATAATCGCGAACTAGATGTTTACTCGAAGATAAACTTATTACTTAACTATAAAGCTATTAAAGTAGTAATAATAATATAATATTAAGTTAAATATAAAGCTTCTATCTAATAGTAGACGTGCTAGTACTATATAGAACCTTTCTACTTCTAGATCTACTCTAGATCTCTAGACTCGTTTAGATCTCTAAGGGATCCTCTAGAATCTATTACGTGATTATAACTACATGAAATCCTTAGATCGCTTAGCTAACCTAAGCGATCTATCTAATACTATAAGAGTATATAATAGTACTTAACCTGTTAGAACGCCGCCTAGTCTTTACTAGTCACGTGTATACGTGATTTATAATAGCTAGCTATTCTATATTAAAGTATTACTTTAGAGACCTTATAGATCTTTACTATAGAGTGTTTACTTAGCTTTTTAGACGTTTAAATAGCCTTGATAGCTAGAATGATTCGCGCTTCTTAGATTTAAATTTCTATAATAAATAGTTAAAAAAATATATCTTAAAGTTTATAAGAATTAGAGTAGAGAAAAGTATGTCGCTCGGTAATATATATCGCTCGGTAGTAAACCACGTTATATACTTTATATATTTATTAATAAAAATATCTAAAACTAAATTTTTACTAAAGAAATAAGAGTTTAATACTATAATAATATTTATTTTAAATCTCTATTAGTTTTACTTAACAATTCGCTTAAAAAGGCCTCTATAACTATTAACTATTTTTTCTTTCTTAAATAATACTTTAAGATAAGATAAGTAATATTTAAAAAACTAATAAAAAGAATATATCTATATTAATAGAATAAAATTTTTAATTTTATATATTTTTACTAATAAATATATAATATAGTTTACTACCGAGTTAGCTATATTACTAAGTCGACTACTTTAAAACCTATATAAAAGACATCTATATATAACTATATATCTTATATATTTATAAATAGATTTATTTTAAGTTAAAATTTTATTAGAGAAATAAGATTTAAAGATTATAAAAATATTACTTTTTTACCTTTACTAGCTTTAATTAATAATTCGCTTAAAAAGACCTCTATAATTATTAACTCTTTTCTCTTTTTTAAATAACACTTTAGTATAAGTTAGATAATATTTAAAAATTAAGAAAAAATAATCTTAATATATTAATAAAACTAAGAATTTAATTTTAGATACTTTTATTTATAAATATATAAAGTATATAGTTATATATAGACGTCTTTTATATAGGTTTTAAAGTAGTCGACTCGATAATATAGCTAACTCGGTAGTAAACTATATTAAAGTATATAGTTATATATAGAAGTTTTTTATATAAGATTTAAAGTATTTAAGGTTCTAGAGTATTCGAGGTTCTAGTATACTACGTTAGATAAAATACTAAATTTATATAATAAGCTATTAAAATAAGTAATAATCTATAAAAAAAAATTAGAGACTAAAAGAGAAAGTTTCTTTAAGTTTTCTTAATAATCTTAGATCTCTTAAGTATTTATATCTTTAGATAATATATAGAGAGAGTTATATTAAAATACTTATAGAATAAATCTAATTTTATAAATAAGTTATCTTTAATTAAGAGTAGAAAATACTATCTAGACTAAACTAAAAATAGACGAAATTTAATTTTTTTTTAAAAAAACCTCTACTCTATACTAAATAAAATAATAAAAGTAATAAATAAAAATAAAATATTAAGTTCTAAAAATAGATACTTTAAAATAAATAGTATAGAATATATAATAGAGTTTTTAAAGAGTAGTTTTTAGAGCTTTTTAATATAAAAATAAGAATGTACTACTATTTATAAACCTCTATTATAAGAATTTTATTTTAGTTTAGAAGGAATAGTTATAGAGAGAGTAAGAGGTATAGTAGATTTTAGTATTCTAGAGAAAGCGAAGTAAATTACTATTTAAGAAAATTAAAAAGAAAAAAAAAGAGAAAAAAGAAAAAAATTAATAAAGAATAAAGCTACACTATTATCGAGATTCTAGATTTCATAAGGATTAATATAAGACTCTATCCTCTATATACTATTCTAAGATACTATCCATCTATAAAAGCCTTACATTCCTCTCTTAACCTTTCCCCTTATCACTCTTCCCTTCGCTAGTCTCAGGTATCTTCACGTCCTCTCCAATATTGAGATCCTTCACCTCCCGACTACTAGCCTCACCACTACTAACCTCACCACTACTCACCCCTTCCACCTCCACACACCCCTCCTCCACATCCCCCTCCCTCACCACCGCCCCCTTCTCCCTCAACCCCCACCCCCCCCTCCACCCACCCCACCGTTTCCGTCCCTCCCACGGCCCCCTCCCTAAAACAACAAGAATAGCCATACCAATAAACCCAATACTAGTAGCACCAGCGACCTTCCACCCCCCCAAAGACCCGCGATTTCCCTCAGCATAAACATGATTCCCCACCGCCGTACCCACAAGCTGCCCACAAAAGACAGCAACCATGTATGCGGTATTAACTCGATTCCGTGCCAGGGGCGCGATGGCGTAGATGGCTGTTCGGTTGGCGATTTGTGTTGTTTGGAGACCGAAGTCGAGGAGGAAGGCGCAGAGGATGGGGCCGGCGAGGGTGTGGGTTCCGGTTGCGGTGGAGATTGAGAGGCCGGTTAGGACTGGGGTTTGGGTTAGAGGTTAGAGGTTTTGGGGGGTTTTGTTTGGATGGGAGGGGATTGGGGGGTTTTCTTTGAGAAGGAGAAACAGAGAGAGAGAGAGGTGGGGGGGTGGTTGGAGAATTGTGGGTAATGGGAGGAGGTGGGCATGAGATGAGATATTGTGTAGGGGGAGGTTCTCACTGTATATACACCCCAGGAGAACGGAGTGAAGAGGGGGGAGTTTATCGATGATCCAACGTGCTGTAAATACTCTAGTTAGTTTTCGGAAATGGAGAAAATAAAAGGGAGCAGGGAAGGCAAAAAGGGACCGAAGGGGAAGGGAGGACGAACAATAAAAAGGCCCAAACATAATACTCGCAATCCCAATCAACGCAAAGAGCCCAATTTGCACCGGATTAAACTCATATGGCTCCCCCGCAAGTAAAAACGTCAACGTCGTCCAGAAACTCGTGAAGGTGGTAGAAACGAAGATAGCAACAATACAAGCTTGCACAAGAACCGGTTCCTCTAAAAGCATTGAGACAATACTCCAGAGCATCTTGAAATAGTTTAACCCGGCTGGATTTGTAGATGGGTAGTCGGGCATGAATAGCCAGAGTAGGATGAAGATCAGGTATTGCAATGCAAGAGCGAGGAAGTATACGGAACGCCAGGATGTGTATTGGGTGAGGATTCCAGCGAGGAGACGAGCTATTAGCATTCCGAGGAGGAGACCAGAGACGACTATTGAGAGGGCCGTTGCGCGGCGGTGGGGAGGGGCGAGGTCGCCGACGAGAGGGAGCATTAGTTGGGGAGTTACTGTTGTTAAGGCTGTGAGGAAGGAGAGAGTGAGGAAGAGGGGGTAAGATGTTGTGATGCAGAGGCCTAGCCACTGTGGTTCTGTGTTAGTGATGGTGTGCTTGATAAACACCGGCGATTGGCGGTAGATGTTTCCAAGCGACTTACAACTGATGCAGTAAAGAAGACGAGAGTAAGGACGAACGGTCGACGTGGGAATATGTCTCCAAGAGGGCACAGGAAGAGTAGGCCGCACGCGTAACCTGCTTGCATGATTGTCGGAACCAAAGCCGCAGCCTCATCTGAGATATCAAATTCCACTGCGAGGATGTTGAGAATTGGATGGTTGTAGTAAAGGTTGGCGACAGTAAATGTGCAAGCCTGCGGAATGATATTAGCTTCTCGAAAATCAAATACTGGGGTCGTGGACGCACTTGAGAGAATAATTTTGATAAGACGAGAAAGCATCTGGCTTCCCTTCATTCTAGATATGAAAATCTTACATTTCAAAGAGAGAAGAATGCTTAAGAGCGTGACAGAAAGAGGATGTCTGTCCTCGCTTGAGTATTCAATTGTTTGCTAGAAATGACATTGATATTCCCCCCTCAACACGAGAATTAAAACTTGAACTTACAAACCCAAATAGAAGATTCAAGGCCATGTTGAATTTTGGAGGCTCCTCAGGATCCCACCTGCAACGTTTTGGCGTCCAGGTGATGAACTTCCACAACCCAGTGACCCATTTCGTTTCCTTCATCCCATTCTTTTCGTCTGCGATCGCGGTGGAACCAGGTTCTTTCGCGTCGTCGACATTTCCCGACGCCTCAACTGGCGGCGAGGGATTGATTCCCGCCTCCTCAAGGCTTGCTTCAGCCATGTATGAATCGAGGGAGGCCGCACCAGCATTCGGCCCGGTTGTAAAAGAGTACCAAGGACAGAAACAATGGAAATGAAAGGCAGCACCAGAGAGGTATATATCAGAAAGGATGAAGCTATCCGATAACCTGTCATGGTGTTGTCCATGATGCAGTCGGCGATTGCTCCTGCATTTACGGATTCATGACAGCATCTAAGTGGTTGGAGATCTGAACTAGAAAGACGTAAAACCCCACTTGAGAAGACGGACAGGCCGGGAGCTTCCAGGTTCCCACAGAGTGAGTTGTGAAGGTTCCAGTTCTCGAAGAGGCAAAAGAGGGAGAGGGTGGATACAAACAGTGAGAATTGGGAGATTGTGATTGGTTGAGAACTTCCCCAACGAGGATTTTGCTATGATGTGGTTGGATGGCTCCATCCATCCGATTTTCAAAAGTGGAGAGGAAACAGCTGGAGGGTGAGGTGACATTACTGTATTGATAAGGCACATGATTGTTGATCATGTGACTTGCTTCATAAGTTTCCTTCCTCCTTTTTCCTCCTCCTGAACGATTGTAAGCATGTTTGATATGTTCTTGAAGTGAAGGAAAATAATTGAATTTGGGACACTTGAAGGCGCTAGAAGGATAATTCCTGAAACCCACCAACAACCTAAATCTTGGATAAAGCCAGACCAGTCCGCGTATCCAACATGAGTCGCAACCAGGAAATAGGCTGAGTCTAGGCTCAATAGCATTTGTATGTGTTGCCCTGTACAACGTTTGGTGGCAATTTAACAAAAACAAGGCCAGAGGTGTGAAAACTTGAAAGTGGTGGTGTTGTGTTTCCCCAATCGGTCGAAAGTAAAAATCGGCGGGCGTTGAACTCGGTGGCCGAGTTCTGCAGGAACGCAGAGGGGAAGAGCCGGGAATCTCTTCAAATATTTACTCGTACTTGTTTGTACCTCGGGATTGATGAGTTAATTTGAATTTCCGTGATCATGATCTGGTGGCCTGTGTTCCTGTGCGATAAGAAAAAGAAAAAGTGTGAAGCAATTTTATTCTTCGGCAAGGGACGGATATTAGACGATACGCTTAAAAGTGGTTGTCGCGGCCAACGGGGGGAGTGTCAGTCGTGGGGAGCAGGAAGAAATGATACGCATGAGTTGAGCCATGAATAACTTCAATTGTGTTGTAGCTAAAGTAAATAATAAGCTCTCGTATACTCTCACACACGTATCAAGAGAGAGCTGGAAAAAGACAATCACTCGACGAGACTCGTCTCGCATGGGATTTTGGAGTGAGTGCCATGTTGTGAGCTAGTAACTCTAAGTGCATGCTTGGCATCATGAATTGTGAATTATCATTGGTTGATAATGCAGATAGCGGAGACAACAAGGATTATGCGCAGGGATAATTGTTTGATGTGGCGCTAGCTTCCGCTATCTGCTGCAGGCGCGAGGAAGAGGAAGATGCAAGTGGGTTCTCCGCCGACGGGGGGCTTTCCTTCCCAAAACATCTCACGATAACTTCCTCTTTTCCCCTTCCGACTTCCTTCTCTTCCTTCTTCCCAAATTCTCGTCAATCGTTCAACCCGCACCACTCCACACCCAACATCCTCACTTGCTTCTATCAATTGATCTTTGGATCTCGTTCTTCGTTCAACAACTTCCCCAACCTCTCACTACTTCTCCGTCCTCCCCGTCAACAAGATGTTTGCAAAGTCCTTCGTCGCGGTCGCGCTCCTCGCCGGCTCTGCTGTCGCAGTCACCAATGCCAACTCAACCATCATCCCAACCTCCGTCTCTGCGACTACCAGGGGTGAGTTAAATCGATCTGATCGACTGCGTGTCAGCAAGTACGAAGCAAATTGACTAACCCGTTTCCCGCAGCACAATGGTGTTCCGGTCAACAAAACACCTGTCCAATCCTTTGCGGTAGTCCATCTCTCACCAAGTCCAACGACTGCACAGTCGTAAGTTTATCTTCTCCTCCTCTTGTTATGATATTTACCCCGCGCCACTATCACCATCCATGCTGACTTGTCTTCTCGTATAGGATACCTTGGTATTCGACTGCACCTGCAAGAACGGCTCCGCTCCAGGTCTCATGTACTACACGCAAACAATGCCAACTTTCATCTGCGAGCAGATCTTCAGCGAATGCATCAAGGCCGGTCAAGATAACGCCCAAGCCCAGAAGCTCTGCACCGATGCCCACACTGCCAATTGCGGAACCCTCGATCCATCAAAGTACACGGCACCAGCATCCACCAGCTCTTCGGCCGTTGCCAGCGCAACCTCAGCCGCCGTCTCAGCAGCTACCGGTACTGTTTCTTCAAGTAGCTCGGCTGGTGCTGCGGCCCCAACTGCCATTGGAGCACGAGATCTTGCCTCGGGTCTCATCGCTGCTGGTGTTGCTGCCTTCGGTCTTCTATAAGCGTACCGCTTGATACATCTTCGAACCGCGGGGACGTAATAAAGGGAAACTGTCTGCCTGGAGCGAAGGCTGCAAAGGTTGTTCTGAGAACTTCCTTGGGGGTTTAAGGGGATTTTGTGAATATATGTATTTGTTTCCGGCGCGTGCTTCATCCTTCTTCATTTCAGCATCGGTGTTTGGTGGTTTACTATGGATGGAAGTAATTGAGAGAGAGAAGAGGTGATGAGAGGAGTGGAACGGGAAAAATTATCAAGGGATACTTAATGATGAGGGGATGATTTGATGATTGTGCCTTTGAGGGAATATTCATGGTTTCCTGGTGGAAGAGAAAACTCTAGTGCTTGCCTTGGCATTAGAATGCATAGTATAGTAAATACAAGCGCATCCAATATCTAGGTCCTGGTTCTTTCGTTCGTCGAAGATGTGCTGTTTGTTGGAGGGTTGGTGGGTTTGTGGTTTGAATAAAGTTTTTTGTTTCTGTACGTACTTGTAGGTACTGACCATCCTTCAGCTCAGCCAGCCAGCCAGCGGAAGCAAGCCACTTTTGACGCCTCCTTGTCAGCACCTTTTCCCCCCCGCATTTGTCTTGTGTGGAGAGGCATTGGATTTCTCGGGTTTCTCGAATATCCTATCCCGCCAGGGAATTTCCAAATTCAATCTCAGGTCTGAGATTTGAGGATTTGGTTGAGGAATCTTGGTGTTGATTTTTTTATGGTTTGAGAAAGGGATTGTTTTCTTTAGCGCTTCTTTTCTTTCTTCTGGTGTGTCGTGGTGACTCGTATGTGTCGTTCGTATGAGGGATTTAGGACTTTGGGATTCTAGGCCTAAGAAAGCGATTATAGTATCTTCTACGAAGACTTTAAGTCTGTGGGGCTTTTAGGCTTGGGACTTGTAGGATTTGTTGCTGGTAGGATGAATGGGATGGGATGGGATGGGATGGGAGAGGGTGTGTTACTGGTAGGAGAGGATGGGATGGGATTGGATAACGCGTGGATAAATTTAGGGAGAGACAGCTTGGGGAAGGAGTTAGGTTGGGTTGGGTGGCAGTATTTCATGGTGGGAATGGAAATGCATGTTTTGGAGTTTAGGTGAGGGGGATGTGAAATCGGATGATTGTTTGGTGGTTGTATTTGAATTCTGAGATAACGGACTAGGAGAATGGGCAGGTTCTTGTTCCCTAGCCTGTGGAAACTTGACTTAATTTATGTAGCTTTGCATACCAGAACGGAGGGAGCCTCTTTGCCGGGAGTATTGCTGGTTATTGTCGGGTGGCCGCGGCTCTCACGTGGGTAGGCAAATGTTTCGCGCTAGCGGGATATCCTCGCTGCCTTGCATTCCAGGTTGCCCCTGCTGCCTGTGTTGCTTCCGCAGACAACCACAATATACAACCTTAAACAGCTGTGTGAAGAAAGCAACCAGAACGGGCTTCTTACCGACTTCCATTGTTATTACTTTATTTCGACGGCTCTAGAACAATCCTGAGGACAACGTAGCGATGACGGGCGATACTTCAATTTCAGATACCTGTGAAGGTATGACTGCCTCCGCACCCTTGTATGGGATCTACCACTAAAAACACCAGGTATCACCTTAATGTCGAGTTTCTCACGCAAGGTCATCCGCTATGGCGATAAGGTCGTGAAATCCGGCCCTGGCATACTCCCGCTAGAAGCAGAAACCATGCGATTCATTGCTGCGAATACCAGTATTCCTGTTCCTCGAGTTTATGAAGAGGAGAGAGGACTTGTACCCAGTATTACCATGGACTATATCGAAGGGGATACATTGGAAGCCTTGCGGAATGGGCTCCCCGAGGAGCAAAAGTTGGATAGTGCGGAACAGCTGAAAGGAATACTCTCCCAATTACGCAGCTTGAAAGGACAGTATATTGGATCAATCAACCGTGGGGAAGCAAATGACGGGAGGAGATTCGATTACAAGGGCGGTCCATTTGATACCGAAGCCGAGTTTAACCAGTTCCTTGTGACTGATAAGATAAAAGGTGGACCTACCATATTTTATGACATAGCATTCCGATCCTTACGAACAGACCATGAGATCGTCTTTACTCATGCTGATTTCACGCCCCGAAATATTATTGTCAAGGACGGGCGAGTGGTTGCCTTCCTAGATTGGGAATATTCGGGGTGGTATCCAGAGTACTGGGAGTTCGTCAAGACTTTCAAAGGAGCAGATCACAGGTGCAGTTGGTATAACTACGTCGAGGCCATATTTCCAGTGTGCCACGAGACCGAGTACATCAACGATCGCTTCCTTGGAACAATCCTTTGTCACTAAAGTGCTGTTTTCAAAGAATAACGAACGATCTTGCACTCAATAGCAATCTTTCTGTAAGAGGTATCGGTTCAGCCCAAATGATGGCCTGAAGCGCCTTGATGTTGGTCGCACTCTAGACTCGAGAGAATCATTGAAGTGCCGCTCACATCAGTTGACCAAAAGTCCAAAAGATGGCCCAAGGCGCTTTGGTGTTGTGGTGTTGTGGTGTTGTGGTGTTGTAAATTCTCAACAGCTGAAGTGTCGATTGAATAAATTTGGTGGGTTTGGTCAAGCACCTAAAATGTACCGCCTTGATGCTTGAAGTCTTAAGGACGGGATCTTAAGGACGGGAGATATTGATTGAGGATACCCTGACAGATTTAACCAAGATCATGATCCGAGGCGCCTAACCCTAACCCTAAGCAAAGCACGGTAGTGTAGGCATATTCATTGCCGTAAACATCGCTGACTCGCTCTCAAGCCCACAGACCGCGCGACAAGACGGCGTTTCTGAGATTAAGAAACGCGGTTGATGGATCAAGGCACAAGTGAAAGGATTCAACAGGCGCTTGATTGCGTTTCATCTGTCTTGATTTCTAATTATGGATAAGTTGTTACTCCAAGGTGTTTTTATAGCCCATTCGGAGACCATATGTATCCCTCCCTCTCTCTTGGAGTTCATAAGACATATTTTTGCATACCCACAAACTTCTTTTCTTATTGAACATACATTTCTTCAAGTAATCTCCTTTTTCCTTTCCCACTATATATATTTCAGACGTTTCAAAACTACTGGAATCTACGGTGCCCAGTCAAGACATGACTATTAGCTTCTATCCTTCAGGTAGGAAATCATATTACTCTGCAGTTCCCGTAAAAGCCAACTCACTGTGAGGGATGCTCAGGTGACTTTCATATTTTATGAATAGTCTCACTTTATGAACGTTGTGCAATTAGTTTAAGTCAGAGCTTTCTTTACGAATCTCTTTCTCTCCTTGTTCTTAATTAATTTGCCCAAGTCGCACCCGACCTTGTTAACGAAGGCCATTTTATACCTGCGAGCGTTCCGCGTATTCTGTTTCGATTTCCATTGCAATTGGCGCTTCTGAGCAGGTATATTACGGAATTGTATCTGAGCTTCGTAGAGCTGATCTCGGACTGGATTTTGCTTCGGATCCACGAGCATTTTGCAGAGAGATTTGGTGACCTTTGACTTCATTCCAAGCTTATCAGATAACTTCCGTGTCTTTGCGCATCGCTAGATGGCCAAATTCCTTCTCTGCCTTAGCCAATATCTGCTAGTACTCTCTCCAACTTCTTCATTAAGGCAAATCTGACTGACCGGCTTCGTGGAATGATAGCGGTCGTATGCGTCAAAGAAGAGCATCCTTTTTCGTGTAGTAGCTGGATAGCCTTTTTGAGGCCCCGGGGGAGGTGTAAAACGGTCTTCTTGTTCACAATTGATCGCGATGCGCGATTTTAGTGTTTTTGCTTAACCGATATCTCTAGGCAAAGCACGCCTCGACGCGTTTTATTTATTACATTTTAATAAGAAAATACTACTAAACTCTTTTTCATAGTAAAGAAATAATACATATACTTTTCATTTAGTATTATAGTAAAGGGATTAGAGATAATACTATAAAATAAATAAAACTAAACTATAACTATACTATCTAAAACTTATAATAGAAATACTTAGTTTAAGATAAGATTAGAATATTAGAAAAGCTAAAGCTTATATTATCTACATCTTCTATAATATAAGAGCTATTAAGAAGAGAAGTTAATAACTATATAGTTTAATTATAATTTATAGTTTAAATATATCTTTAATTAAAGGATTTAAAAGAATTTTATTATCTTTTTCTATCTAAAAGAAAAAGTAAATAATAATAAATAAAGAGAATAAAAATAATATATTTAGTTATAGTTTAACTATAAGTGTCAGGACTTGTAGCAAATGCTATGAATTGAACTACAGAGGTTTCTATGAACAAGAAGGAACGACTGTCCTTTCCAATGTAGAGTCCTTACTAGCTTATATACCTGTCCTACCCTTTCCAGAAGGTTCCGCTAAGCGCTCAATTACAAAGCACTATGGGATATTGTTAACCGAGGTCGCGTCAATGCATCGCCGGAGTACTCCAAGATTCACTTCACGGGTGCAACCCTTAACATTACCCCCCTCCCTGCCTTCGAAGGTAGGTGTCCCCCCCTCCGGCAAAAAATTCCTCAGCAAATCCTCCATCCTTCGATATTGCCTTGGCTTCTGCCCTTGCCATTGCTTCGGTATTCATTGACGGGCTTTACAAAACCCGTATACCAATTGCCCTTCCATGCATGAGTATTCTAATGCCTCTCCAGGCCCAGTGTCCTTATGCCAGCAGAGTGCAAAGCATCCAATTCCTGCCGGCCCATGAATGAGTATTATAACGCCTCTCCAGGCCGCTGGTCGCAAGGTCGTCCTTGACTCTCCACCAACTGTATACCGGGTGCCGGTACCACAGCCGTACGTACAGGCCTCTCCGGTCCTGCACGATTGAAGACTGTTCGCACGATTGCTGCTCTTGCCTAAGTATTATAATGCCTCTCCAGGCCGATGGTCGCAAGGTCGTCCTTCCAGTGTCAATCCGACACTCCACCAACTATATACCGGGTGCCGGTAATATAGCCGTACGTACAAGCCTCTCCGGTCCTGTACGATTGAAGCCTGTTTAGACGATTGCTGCTCTTGTCGATCGTATTATAAAGCCTCGTCAGGCTGTCCGCCATTCGCACTGTTGCTCGTACGAACCGTTTCGGAGTAGGTATTGTTAAGCCTCCGCAGGCCCCAATGGTTGAGTATTATAATGCCTCTCCAGGCCCCAGTGATTGAGTATTATAAGGCCTCTCCAGGCCCCAGTGAATGAGTATTATTATGCCTCTTCAGGCCCCAGTGATTGAGTATTATAATGCCTCTCCAGGCCCAGTGAGTTGAGTATTATAATGCCTCTCCAGGCCCCAGTGATTGAGTATTATAAGGCCTCTCCAGGCCCCAGTGAATAAGTATTATTATGCCTCTCCAGGCCCATGGTCGCTCTGTCCAACTTCGTTGTCCATAGCTGCCCCTTTTCCTTCAAGCTAGTACTCGGGGCCCAAGTACTCCATGCAGTATTATAATGCCTCTGCAGGCCCCAGTGATTGAGTATTATTATGCCTCTCCAGGCCCAGTGAGTTGACCTCGCAATCCGCGAGGGCTTCCGTTGTGTCCAGGTATTATTAAGCCTCCGCAGGCTGTCCGCTGGCCTTGCCGTCCGCAAGGGCTTCCGATTGCCTTTAGGTATTATAAAGCCTCCGCAGGCTGGTCGCTGGCCTCGCCGTCCGCGAGGGCTTCCGTTG
>LKTO01000585.1:0-29887 GCA_001399465.1 Hymenoscyphus scutula
CACCCCCCACCCCCCCTTACCCTCAAGCTCTCCCCGTCCCCCTCCCATCCCTCCCCACCCCATTAGGAGGAACCCGACTCTTCCGTCTCGTCGCCTGATAAACATCATTAAAATTCATAACCACCCCCAAGAACCGCATATCCACATCCGGCTGATACGCCAGATCCCCAAGAAGCACACAAACCATTTTCTTGTACGACGCCCCGAGGAGCTGCAGCCGTTCGACGAGGACGGGGAATTCATCCGTGATACTATCATTTCCATCTCCGACACCCAGACCAGGTAAACCAGGTGTAGAATCAGAAAGATTCTGCGCCGGTCCCCGTCTAGCAGTCTTCGGTGTAGGAATAAGGATCCCCTCCTCATCCTCCCTCCTTTCAGCACGAACCGAGATGCCCTGCCTCACAGTGAAATCCGCCACAGACCAAGAATACAACCCATCAACCGCATCCCGATAATTCAGCATATGAGCAAGGATATCACTAAGCTGACTCATAAAAGTATTCTCCGCACCGCCCTCACCCCTCTTCTTAGCCCCAAGAAGTCCCTTGTGAGTGATAGCCTCCAAATACCTACTATGAGCCCCAATAAGATCATCGAGCGTGCAGCCCTCCTTGTTAACCGCGCTCTCGAGTTCGTCCCATGAACTCTCGATGACTTCGAAGAGAATGTAGTATTGCAGTTGTCCGATGAAATGGATCATCTCGGCGAGGACGCCACGCGTGGATTTCCAGCTTTGCGAGACGGCGGCGGAGTTGTTTTGGAGGACGCCGCGCGCGCCTGTCATGCATTTGCGCCAGGTGGTGGAGAGGGCGAATTCGACGCGCTTGATGCGCCAGAGGAAGTTGAAGACTTTGAGGTATTGTCTGTTGCCCCATTCCGTGACGACGACGTCGACGGGGGCGTCGATTTTGTATTCTAATGTGAAGCAGTCCCAGCCTATGTCGCCGTGGGATAACTGGAGCATGCGGGCGTCGAGACGACGGAGGACTTCGGGGGAGTCGTATTGTGCGTTTGAATGTCTGATTGCATGTTCGAGTTGTGCGGTCAAGGTATGGCGGTATTGCGCCCCAGCAGGACGGTCCAAATTCGAGGACAGAGATTCCATTAAAAGAGCAATGAAATCGCCCTGTCCTAATAGAATATAGTTTTTGAGAGCCTTCAGGTGGGCGAAGAGGTGGAATTTCGAGGACATGAGGTGGATTAGTCGCGCCATGGTGGTTTTATAGGCTTGATCGATCCAATCCTCCAACGTCGCAGTATCCCCGTACCGCAATTCTTTGGATGCGGCTTTGGAGTATTCTTCCACCCACTCCGAGTCACCACAGCCGTGACGGATGAAGTTGAGGGATTTCCCAATTAAGAAGACTTTTTGGGCAAAGTCTTGGGTGATGATGCTGGGGACTAGTTCCTCGTTTAGTTTGTACTTGTCTTCCCAGACGCTGCTTGCGACGCCGCGGGATTTTGGATCTGGGGGTGAGACGACGGCATTGGGATCTTGTTCTGAGACGAAGAATTCGTGATGTGGATCTGAGAGTTCGCCGTCGTAGATCCATTGTCGGAGCATGTCGTAGAATGGGCGCGTTACATGGGCTAATAATCGTTCTGCGAAAGCTCCAACCATTGGATCACCGTGAGATATTGAAAAGCTGTGTATCAGGGATATGAGTTGTCCGCCTCTTTTGCTTTTTGATTCCTCGCTAATTAAACTCATGAGTCGGAGGCCTGAGGTCGAGTCGCGAGTCCAGATTACACATCTCCTCAGTGTTACTCCAGCCTTTCCAAGACCTCCTCGTGGTTCATTCTCATCCAGATGTGCGAGGGCTCGACGGATTTGACCTTCTAACGTTGCTACCAAGCCAAGATATAATCGTAGTTCGCCTGAAATAGCAGCCCGTAAACTCTGTCCCAAAAGTCCACCTTCAACAGTTTGTACATACAATGACAACTCCTTGTACAACAACGCTGGTTCGGCAAGTGTATGAAGCATAGACAAAATCGGCACAGGTAAAGTAGGTGGTAATGTCAACGTCCTCCCATCGTCGGAGAACTTTAAATTCGTAGAAGACAGTCCTTGGAGTGTAAATGGTAATTCTCGAAGCAGCGTAGCCTCTGAAGGATTGATCTCAACATAGTTTTCCGCCAACAATGCTGCCTTTACCGAAACATCTTCTCTCTGCGCAGCCGGTGTTTTTGCAAATATCTGTTCCTCCTCTTTCCTATCCCTCTGTCCTCCCTCCCGTGCTGGTAATTTCTTGATCCCTTCTGGCGCAAAGGCGTCCTTGAAAGGTTTCTCCATTCTGTGTGCTGCGTAATCTGGGGATTTGGGTCGCCCATAACTTAAGCTCTTGCTCTCTCGATGCGTCTTGACGGGACTTGTGAATGGGCTTGTCAATGTGGGGGGTGATCTCTGCTGGTTGTCTCCAAGTTGGTATAAAAAGTAGAGGACTGCCCATTTTTGATTGATTGCCGGGATGGCGAGGAGTTTGCTGTAAAGATTTGAGTATCGAAGAGCTTTTTCGGGACTGGAGTTTGTTTGGATTAATCGTTTCTTTATTAGGTCTGAGGCTTGATGGACGTCTGCTTCTACCGCAGAACCTCTGGAGTGACTGGGCTGTATTAGCGTGTATATTTGTAGCATGTGGAATTTTGATATACCTCTCCAAGACCTCCCTTACGAACAGCAACGAATTCTCTCTTCTTTCCTCTTCATCCTCTCTACTCTCGCCGGGGATCTTGACTAGGAATTTGGAGACTAGACCGTTGATGCCTTTGTCGATTCGATGATTTTTGGAGGACGACATCGTCGCATCGTAAAGAGTGGGATGTTTTGGGGGATTTTAAAGAGGGTTGTTGTGTTGTATTTCACAAATCTGGGGTCGAGGAAACGCGCCGACGCGAACCACTTTTTGGTGTTGATGGGAGAGGTCGAGTAGGTGGCCCTGTAGCCCTGTAGCAGCCAACCCCTCGGAACCTCCAGCCCTCCAGCCCAGCAGTTTCTCCACCTCAGGCATCCAGACGTCACAACGACCATCGCGAGCGCAAAGAAAGAATCTCTTGTGCCATCTCCCACCACCGCATCCCGTGCTGGGTCATCTCCATCTCGCACTGCTAGATTCGTCTGGCATCGCTTTCTTTCATGGGCCCTTGATTTGATTTCCCAGTCGCGCTTCGTCGACCATAGAAGGGCGCGACTCTCTGCTCCTCTCCCACCTTTCACCTCTCACTTCTCACTATGCCCGACATCGACCCAGCGGCCCTCCTCAGCAGGCCCGCCATCTCAACCACCCCCATATTACCTCCCAAAACCCTCTCTGCGCCCATTGTTCCCAAAGCCGTCAAAGTCAATCATGTTCCTCCACGCATTGATCTCGAACCGCTCTATGCGAGTCTCAAAGCCGCCATTGGGAGTGAGAATTGGAAGATCTATACCAAGGCCTTTGGCGCATTCATGATAGGTGTGCATATATTTCTTTCTACCTTTTTATTTCCATCACATCACTAACTTTATTACTCTCTAGGTGCCCTGGACCAATCCGAATTATCAAAACAAATCGACCATTTCCTCGTCACTCCAGGTGGTGAAATCGAGCATTGTCATAATCAGCTTATTGCTGCCATCTACACAAATGTCACCCGCGAAATGCCTGATCATGGCGTGGCCAGTTGGGTCAGCGCGAATGAGAAAGCAACCGTGGGGATTGGAAATAAACCTGTTACGGGGAATGCGGCGGAACAGAGGCTGAAGACGGAGGTGATGCAATTACCTAGTAGGGATCGAAGGCGACTGAAAGATTTAAGTCAAAATGAGGTAGGGAAATACCACTCCTGGTTTGGGAGAATACACTGACTGGAATACTTTAGTTTGACCCTCAAGATGCGTTTTCGACTGTCTTTGGGGAACATCGTCGTCCCAAGGCTGCCAGGATTGTTGAACCTGTACCTGCCAGTGCTGGTGGTCTGAACAAGACGAGTACGTCGTTTCTGGGACACCGTTATATAAACCTACTAATTCATTTTCAGACTGGGATCTCGAAATCCGCAAAAGGTATGCCCAAACACTCGCCGTCGAATCGGGAGAATTCCCAGACATGCAAAACATCGAATCTCGAATGCTCCCCATATGCTACGAAGGCGGTCTCACATCAGGACACGTCAATGACGCCGCTCATTTCATGTCGGTAGCTACAGAAACATATCTGAAAGAGGTTTTATCCTCTATATTTAGTAAAACCAGGACAAACGGGCCTGGTACTGCTGGCAGCGCTGGTACAGGAGGAGGCGCTTCCTGGGTTCAAACACACAAATACCGCATCCAACTCGAACGGGAAGAAGAAGCTTGGATGCGCGGTGAAATTCAACGCGATAAAGGGGGACTTTTACCGATCGAAGCCAAGGCCGCAAGCGAACGGGCTCCCCTGGGGATGGCTGATGTGCGAACTGCGCTTGAAATTGGCGATTGCGGGTTAGGACAGATGCCGGTTATCGTGGAGCAAATCATCTTCGGCTACCGGGAAGGAGAGCTGGAAGCTTGGAACGATTATTCTTTCCCAGAATGGTATGCGCCGGCTGATGTGATCGAACTTGATGGTGATATTGAAATGGGAGGGATGAATATTTCCGAACCTGTCAATGGGGTCAATGGCCATGCCAACGAATCGGATATCGACTCTGGGTGGATAGGAGGGGAATCTGAAGACAAGTTTGATCTTGACAACCTCCTGGACTCTTGTTTAGCTATCGGAGCTTGACCTCAGCGCCTGAGGAATTTTCTTTTCGCCTTTTTTTTGTTTTTACGACATTGGAGCATTCGGCGTTTTACAAGGGAAAACTGGGTTCTGGGGCATTTTTAATTTTTTTCGTTTTTTGTCAAGGGTGCATATTGCATGGCTTGCATTTTTGGGCGTTTTTATGGATTTTCTCTTTTTCTTTTCTTTCCTCTTATGTATTGAGGATTGAGGAAGATGACCGTACCTTTTTCTCTCTGTACAGCTCCTCCTCCCCACCTCGTATTTTTGTACAAATATGGAATTTGGAATTGGAATTGGAACTTGGGATGATGGGGCCTTCGAAAATGGGAGCATGGTTAAGTAAAGGCAATGGCGGGCTGGGGCGGGCGTATGGGATGGGATTGGATGGATGAATGTTCTTGCGTGGAGGACGATACCCCTGGTGGCGATGGTTTCTTCTCTTTTTTATTTCTTTTTTAGTTTGTTTTTTGAGGTGTTGTTGTTTGTAAGAATATACATATATTAACTAACTACCCCGATTGAAATGGAATTGTTGGATATTGGGAATTCCGTTTTCTTGCTTTTTATTTATGAGCTTATGAGCTTATAAGGTGCGGTGAGGTGAGGTGAGGTGAGGTTTGTTTTGTATTGATTTTGTTTTCGTAAGTAGTCTCCGTCAAGTGAGATGAGGTTGGTGAAGCAACCCCACTTTTACAGCCTCGCTCTTGCGTCAGTCTTCCATTTCCAGGTTGGTTTGAGCTTCACGACCCCCCCTTGACCCCTCTTTCCTTGGACTTAAACTCGATAACAACCACGGCTTCTTCTCAACTTCTGGTTCTTTTGAGGAGATTGTGGATTTGATACACTCCCCTTCCACCACCTCTCCTCATCTCTCCACGACCCCTCTCCATCCTCTCTTCTCTCCATTCCACCTTCTCTCCTCATCTCTCCATACCACCTCTCCACAACCCCTCCTCTACTACCATTTCGAGGGAAAAGAGAGAATGTCCGTAACGATAGAAAAGATCCTCGCGGCTGCGCCGACGACGGAGAGGGGGAGACCTACGCAACTTTCTACGGATGGGAAGGGGGAGAGGATTGTTTATGCTGTGAGTTTTCTTTCTTTTTGTTTTTTCTTCTTTTGTTTCACGGGGGGGTTATTTGAGGAGGGGGTTTGTGTTTGAGGAGGGGGAGTTTCTTGAAAAGGGGGGCGTTATTCAAAGAGGGGGTTTGTGTTTGAGGAGGGGGGGATTTATTGAGAGCAAGGAGATTCTTTACTAACAGGAGAAATAAATACAGTCCGGCAAATCCATCTTCCTCCGTTCCCTCGATCGACCGGATGAAAGTATACAATACACCAACCATACCGCCCAGACGACCGTCGCAAGGTTCTCGCCTAGTGGATATTATGTTGCGTCGGGGGATGTGTCGGGTGCTGTTAAGGTGTGGGATGCGGTGGGTGGGGTGAATACTAAGGGTTTGTGTAGCTTCTTTTTTGGGGGGGGGTTGTTGGGACTTGTTTTGTCTTGTTTTTTGTCTCTCACCTCTCTCTCTGCATACGGCCTTCGAATTGGTGTCAGTGGATTTGAGATGAGTATATGCTAATGTAAATACTTTTAACAGGCGAATACCACATCATCTCTGGCCGCATCAACGACCTCGCCTGGGACGGCGACTCCCAACGACTCATAGCCGTCGGTGACGGCCGCGAACGCTTCGGTCACTGCATCACAGCAGACAGCGGGAATTCCGTGGGCGAAATCTCGGGCCATTCAAAGGTTATCAACTCGGTTTCTGTCCGTCAGCAACGGCCTATACGCGCGGCGACTGGGGCGGATGATTCGAGTGTGGTGTTCTTGAATGGGGTTCCTTTTAAATATAATACGAAACTTGGGGGTCTACATAAGGGCTTTGTTTATGGGACGCAGTTTTCTCCTGATGGAAACCAGTTGGTTTCTGTTGGTGCAGATCGTAGGATTCAATTATATGATGGGAAGACGGGGGAGCCTAGTGCTCAGATTGGAGAGGGGGAGCATAAGGGGAGTATCTTCTCGGTTTCTTGGGCGAGGGATAGTAAGAGATTTGTTACTGCGAGCGCGGATCAGACGGTTAAGCTTTGGGATGTGGAAGCTGGGAAAGCAGTGCAGACGTGGCGATTTGGGGAGGAGGGAAGTATCAGTATTGATGATCATCAGGTTGGGGTTGTCTGGCCGGCTGGCAGGAGTGATGGGATGGTTGTGAGTTGTAATTTGAAGGGCGACCTGAGTTATCTTGTTGAAGGCAAGCAAACGCCGACAAGGGTTGTAGAGGGACATAATCGGAGTGTTACTGCGCTTGGTTCCTCGGAGGGGGCAACTGGTCAGACGTTTTGGACGGGTAGTTTCGAAGGGCGGGTTTGCTCTTGGAATGATGGCGTTGGAGCTAAGACTGAGGGACAAACCCATTCGAATCAGGTCTCTGGGTTTGCAACGACGGAGGGGAGAGCGTATAGTGTCGGCTGGGACGATACACTTCGTATCGCGGATGTAGGGAGCAACACCTTCCTAGGCGAGGCTTTGAAGTTATCTGCTCAACCCAAGGGCGTTGCAGCCTCCGAGGGAAGGGTCTTCGTCGCTACCACTTCTGGAATCGATGTCTTTGCAAACGATAAATTGGTAGCCACCTTCCCGACAAAGGACTACACTCCCACAGCCATCGCTGCCTCGGGAACCACGCTGGCGGTTGGAGACGACAGGAATCTCATCCACGTCTACGCAGTGGACAGCGCGCACAAACTCGCACCAAAGGAAACTCTCGAAAACGCAGCCTCGCAAATCACATTCCTCTCCTTCACCCCCTCTGGCTCCCTCCTCGCGGCTGGCACCTCGAATGGCAAGATCCTCGTCTTCGACACGAGTAACTGGACCATCAAAACGGATCGTTTCTCAGCCCACACGGCGCGAGTTACTTGTCTGGCGTGGAACCAGGAGGGTAGTCAGCTGGTTAGTGGGGGGTTGGATACGAATGTTTTTGTGTGGAGTCTGAAGAGTCCGGGGAAGCGGGTTAAGGCTGCGAATGCGCATAAGGATGGGGTTTATGGGGTTTGTTGGAAGGGGGATGGGAAGGTGGTTAGTACGGGGGGAGATGCGGCTTTGAAGATTTGGGGGGTGGTGGGGGTTGAGTAGATGAGGTTGAGTGGGGAGATTTGAGTAGATGAGATTTAAGTTGGGGGGATTGTTTTGTGGGGGAGTTGAATGGGGGGTTTGAAGGGGGAAAAGGTAGATAGAGGAGAGAGGAATTTAAGATTCTTTGGTTTTTTGTGATGGGTGGGTTTTCTATGTGTGATTTTATAACGAGTGCAAGTTGTGAGGTGTGAAGTGTGAGGTGTGGTTATACGTTTAGCGACTATTTTTATCAATTTAAATTAATATCCTGGTATTGTACAAGTAGTCAGTCTACTTGGTGAGCCGACTTGTGAGCGGATGGTAAGGCTTGTCTAGTCTGGTCTATGATTCTCGAGTTATAAGTACACCCTATAGAGGCAGCGATGTAAATTACTATGGACCTAGGGAGGGTAGTTAGGTCGTTGTAGAAGGAGTTGTAAGTTATAAAGGATTACTTATTTTAATAAATCTAATTTACCTTTTGTGATATAGTAAATAAGAGTTTAGATGTTTTTGAGAGTAGACTTTCTGATGAAATTTGTGAGTATAGTCTACTTAACAAAAGAGAGGAAGTATGTTTTAAGTATCGTGTCTCTTTAGGTGTTTTAAAGTTTAGTAGGTATAGATAGAGAAGAGTAGAATATTAATATTTATCTTTCTTGAAAGACGAAAGTTGGAATATTACTAAGGTGTATTTCTAGTTTTGTCTACTTTA
Source organism: Hymenoscyphus scutula (assembly GCA_001399465.1). Classification (NCBI taxonomy): domain Eukaryota; kingdom Fungi; phylum Ascomycota; class Leotiomycetes; order Helotiales; family Helotiaceae; genus Hymenoscyphus; species Hymenoscyphus scutula. The sequence continues at coordinate 8,589 of LKTO01000585.1, forward strand.
ACGAGAATAGTTATCACTATCTCACTTCTAATCAAAAGAAGAAGAAAAGAAGAAAAAATGGTTAGGGAGTACAAATGTGGCTACTCGTAGTATTAAACTATTATTTTCTTGTAGATAGTTTATTCTTAATAGAGTATATCGGAAGTAGTAAGAAGGATTCGAGGTATTTACCTATATGGAGAAAACCACCCTTTTTTTAAAGTAAGACTTAGATTTTAATTTTCTTTAGTGTTTTAATTAAGGTTTCTTATTTCTCAGTTTCTTTAATAGAGGGTTATTTATAGATTATTCTTCCGGAGAGTCTTGTATGAATTTACTACTTGTGCTTTTTTTGAGAGTAAGATAGATTGGTGCTTACTGTTTTTCAGTTTCTTGAGTATATACTATAGGAGACAAGGATGAAAGTATAGCTGGTTTTAGGTTTTACGGAGATGGATATACGAAAGCTTCGAGGCCTTTTGTGGTATCTGGTGTTTTCTTGTGGGAGGGGAGGGGTTCGTAGGGTTCTTATGGATCTTTCCGCTTTGCGGTTTTCGTTTTCTTTTCTTTAAGAGAGATGGTTTTATTTTTCATCTGTTTTTTACTATTTATTAGGTAGTCGAATGAATGAGAGTTAGGGAACCGAAGGTAAGTGAACTTTCGACAGTAAGAAAACTCATTTCTATTTCTAAGAATCGTCCGAGAGAAAATATAAACTCACGGTCCTCCTGCGAATCTACACTTAACAAGTTCATCTTGATTGTAGCTGCATCTGTCTTAGTCTGGTCCGCAATAAAACCTTGTGCAAAGGCATTTTCAAATTTGTCCCCAGTTGATCTCGGGGTTGGAGAAAGGTAGGAGGAAGGGGAACTGGAAGGTGGATGGATGGCTGGGAGAGTTGTGAGGGAAGGATAGGTGGATGTTGGGTGTAGGGAATGTGTGAAGATGGGGTGATGTATCTTATGTAGGACGTCCTTTCACGAGTTGATCCTTCTTTCTTTTGAAGGGTTTTCTTTTCATGTTACTTCGAGAGTAGAAAGAGTGGTAAGGGTTGGTTTATTGGGGGAGTTATGGGAGGATCTTGTGTTTGTGTATAGACTGAAATATTGTGGCGATCGTAAACGAGGATTTTGTTTATTTTCTGCGACTTCGTGTTGTAGGGGAATACTAGAGAAAGAAGGTAGTATGAGACGAGATTGAATGTCAAGATTCACAGTACTGTAATATATAATCTATCCTGCCACACAATATGGAAGTACACAAAGGTAGTTGCGAAAATTGACTACACCTTTGCCTTCATTGCCACTGTCTTATTCACGTTCCATTAGTTGCTATAGCCCGTTATCAGATCCCTCTTATTTCCGTATGAATGGGAATAGATTGATTGTTTTTAATCCGTTAGAGTAGTAAAATGAGTTACGTAGAGAAACGACAATAATTGGTTTTTCAGTGGCAGAAATAGGGCGTTCGGAGCTAGTGAAAGGACTAGTTGTGTTTATAGTGGGACCTATTTGTAGAGAAGGGTTGTCTGGTGGCTGATCGAAATTCCCTTCCTGTATGTCGTCGAGCGATAGTTTTCTAATCTTAAACGTCGTTTCTTTGATGTGATCTTCCGGAAACGTGAAGGAGAGAGAATTTTTTTTGTCAAGTCCTAGTTTATGAAGAGAAGAGGAATCGAGACTGCGCGATGAGGTGGGATTTGAAGTCCTAACATGAAAAAACTACTTTGTGTTAAGACTTTGAAGACTACCTAGTCGCTTTTTGAACATATTTTTGAATCTTTTTCTTAATCGCGGCAATTCTGCAAGAGTATAATTCATGACACTCCCGGATCTTTTACGTAAGTCTGGCTTGGTGGGGCTGGAAATTTGAAGGGACCTCTGAAGTCTCTTAAATTTTGTGGGTTACGAAGAATCTACAACACCATAGAAGAAGAAGTATTGTTCAGCCTTTACCCTTGGAGTATCAATAAAGTAAGGAGAACTAGACCCAGGTATCATTACCTTTGCTGGATATTCGTATTTTAGCTACTTGTTATAAGTACTACTGAAAAGATACTCAAAACTTTTGCTTCACTAGCATAATAGACCGAGAGAGAGTCATTGACTAAATTTAGGCAGGAGGGCACCAGAAAAGACATAGACAACAAGCTTTGTTCTCATTGTAGGTGTGTGGCTGTATTTATAGCGTAGGCACAGTGCTATATACCGAGACAACGCCCTTTGTCTGCTCATTCTGCATTTTGGCTGAAAAATAACGTTCTATTTGAAACTGGGAGAAAATAAAGGCATCAGATCCTCATTCGAAAGTAACAACAAACCTTAGGATATTCTCCAGTGGCAAATACAGTGTACAAGTAATAATCTCCAAAAAATGTAAGTTGAACTTGTCAACATCCTGAAGTGTAACACTACCTGTATACATCTAAGAATACTATTGTGGCACAGCAGATTTTTATCCAGCCATAATGCGCTTTGTAATGTTCTAGTCTAGGTGAAAGGTTATTTTATACACGAAATTCCTTCGATCTCGTAAAATTGCTGAGAGCGTAGCAGAAGAATCGAGGTAGGGAAAGTCAACTGTAATGTGGCTACTTCTGTTGAGTAGCAACAGCAATTATTAAACACCTATCTTCTTGTGTTATCCTGCTCGGAATTATCAAAACCAAACTTCTCTTCAATGTGGGGGAAATGGATGGTCTAAGGGATATATAATCCCCATTTTTTGGGGGGTATATTGAAGCACAGAAAAAGGATGTTAAGCTTCTCTCCTATCTGTAGAAGAGAGTAACTTTAGGGCGGTTCCGAGTTTGTATTTTCTAAAATCTCTCCCGATGAAAGCTTTCATATCCTTGCTGACACATCGTACATACATTTGTCAATGAATTATTTTTCGGTCGGCATTCGGATGTAGAGAAAGAGAAATGACAGAAGATGAAACTTCGAAGGCAAAAAAAGCGTGATTTAACAAGCCCCTGTAGAGTTATTCATTACCCGTTAACACAGAGCATAATCTTACCACTAGTGTAAAGCAAAAATAATAACACTTTCCCTATTTCATAAAGCTTTCACTTTACTAAACCTTGTTTAATGCTTGTCTCCATTATTTTCGGTGCTTTGTAAAGAATTGGTCTGAATATTCCTTTACTGTGACCCTTAAATCTTGCAAGCCAAGGCAAATAGTGGCTCCTGACAGCCCAGTCTTTTAATATCACATCATGTTTCCTACATGGGGGTTGATAGTTGGTGGAAACAGAACAGAGAAGGTAACAGCAGGCGAATTAAAGATCAACTCGGAAGCATTCACGTTAATAGTCATACTTTCAATCCTTTCAAAAAAATCTACCTGAGATCGTATGTTAGTTCAAAACAGACTCCCAAAACTGATCTTCATGGAATAGACGAAGAGTGTCATCTCGAAATATAGCGCCGAAAGTCCATAAAAAGGACTGAGAGCAATAAAAACAATTCAACTTCAACATAACCAAGCCTTATGAAGAATGGAGAGACCCTAAGCAGAATGTGTCTAGAACTTATTTCTAAGAGGTACTAGCTTCATCAAGGGCTGAAAAGCAACCCAATCAATCGGTAAAGGATGGAAACACAATTGCGGGAAGATTAATTTGGAATGATCGACAGCAAATGTATATTTAACAGCAGAATATAAGTGCTTCTACGAGAGAGCAGAGTATGGTTCCAGATTTCGGAATTGTCTTTTAGGATATTTTCTCGCGGAGCTCTGTATCTCAATCTGTTTTATGTGCTGCAGAAGGTGGCGATCAAGTACTCTTAGCGGCGAGCTCTAAGACATGATTAGAGTAAGATAGAGATACAACGCACGGGCTGACAGATAAAACATAAAGTGTGTTCTACCTGTAATGAGAGCTGAATTAGATAAGGTCCAAGAAGTAAACTCAAACGAAAGGCTGCAACGAAGTAAAGAATTCATGTCAGAAGGAATACTAACAAACTACTAAAAGTACAGGAAGTGAAGGTTGCGTAGCTGTCTATTTATCCTACCTTCTGGTGTATGGAAAAAGTCAGGAGTGGCTAGTAAAATTGTTCCATAAAACCAAGGAATCTTTAGAACTAGGTATATTCCATCTCTCAAAACCCCCAAAAGAACATTGATAGTCGATCATCAAATGAGAAGAACAACGTGTGGAAAGTAATAACCGTATCGTTGAAAAAATTAGAAAACGCCAAATCCACCGAACACCTAAGCACTATACGCAATAGGAAGTCCAAAATCCAAATCCTCCAACTTTCCGGTATCTTTCAAAGTTTGAATGGTAGCTATAAGCTTCTGAGCCAACGCACCATTCACACCCAACTGCTTGTTTATCCCATCCTGGATAGAGATTAACTGGGTATTCTTCCAACGAGCCCACCGATCATCCAAGTCAGCTCCCAATCTCGTATTGATCCATTCTTTATATCTGGCTTCCCATCCGATTTTCATGATGGCCGTATTTCCTTTTGCGGCAGCTTGGTCGAGCTTGGTGAAGAACTCGATAACACGAGTGTTGGTTCTCCTCCAGATAGTGCCGACTTCTTCAAGGTACTCGAAAGTGGCTTGCGTTTGTGCGACGAGAATCATATTATTTTTCCAATCGTTGAGCCCGGATTGAGTTCCCTTGAAGATATTTTTCTTGATGCCATTTAGTTTTACTTGCAGGTAAGCAAAGTCGGGATTCGTGTTTCCGGGTAAGCTGGAGAGAAGTTCATCGATTGGTCGACTGCCTTCCGTGCTGAGTGAGCCACCTGCTCCGAACTTGGTGGTCGTCCATTGTGTTGTGCCTTCAAAGTATTTCTTGAACTGGGCACAATTGATTTTGTCGCTGACGGATGAGATGAACTGGTTGATGAGTTGGAGTTCATAAACATGTTCAGTAACGTAGTCCACGCCCGCGAACGCGGTATCCTCGGCTTGCAAAGACCATGCATATTCGTCGCAGTTGGGCCCAGGCTTCCTTGGCTCCCATTTGAGACGATAGAACTTGGCTGCTGCATAATCTTTATTTCCGCTGTATGATTCATAATCGGGGGCCGTGTACTTTTTGCCACAGATGTTCATTTCTCGATCGGCAGTTCTAGCACGAGCTTCGTGGAATTTCCTAAATGGGGCTTTAGCTCGCTTAGATCGCTTAGCGATGTCATCGATATCACTTCCCCCTGGTGTTGGCATCGCAGCCTCTGCACAGGAGAAACAGGCAGGGCATTGGGAGGAGCTGGATGAAGAGCTTGAGGAAGAGGAACTGCTTTGACTGCTTGTGGGCTTCGAGGTCGTTGTCATAGTGCTTGTCTTTGAATGTTGATCAGACGAAGTTTTGGTTACTGAGTCGGTTCTGGAAGGTGTTTTTGTGGGGGTTTTCGTTGACCTATTGGTAGGTTTATTGTTCTTGGTCTCATCGAGTGCCTGTTTCGCAGCTAGGAATTGTCAGATTGGTACATATCTTAGTATGAGAGAAGTTGAAATTACCCTCGACAGCAGCTATTGTTGCAGCTAACGCCTGGGCAGCGGCGATGGTTGGACCCAGTGCAGCAGTGGTGGCAGCAGTGAGAGCAGAAGTAAGAGCATCGACCAAAGATTTAGATGCGGTTTCCACTGCATCGTCAACAGCTTGCTCCACAGCATTCTTTGCAGCTATTTTACACAAGTTAGTAGGACAATTAAAGGAAACACGTGGATGCCAATTACTTACCATCGAAAGCGTCTTTCAAGGCATTCTCGACCTCTTCTGCAAGAGACTTATTTGTTGGGTCCTTCTGGTAAGAATCATTGCTGTCTATTGCTTTGTCGGTCTTTGAAGAGGCATCGTCGGCAGCCTCGGTACCTGTTGGTTGGTTTCCTTGAGATTTTGTAGGTGTTGGTTGTCCCTCAGTTTTAGTCGGTTGTTGTCCTGGGTTGGTTGACGCAGGTTGCCCAGGGCTTGACGGCCCATCCGTCTTGGTAGGAGAATGCGGTGCAGGTTCTGAAGACTTGGTATTTGAGGAAGAAGGGGTACTTGATGTTAACGTTGTCTTTGAGGCCGGATCGGAAGTTTGAGAAGAGCGGGTACTCGAAGAAGCAGAGTTCGAGGAAGACCGGGCACTTGATGACATATGACTGCTCGTAGAAGAGCGGGTGGTTGAAGAGGATGAGACTACTGAAGAGTGGGCACTGGACGAAGTCGAAGAGGATTGAACGATTGAGGACTTGCTGCTTGAGGATGGTTGCACGCTTGAAACAACAGTACTCTTCAATGTAGAGTGGGAGATTGAAGATGAAAGAGTTGAAGACGTTTTGGTGATTGGCGGGATTGTTGGAGCCCTGGTAGGAGAAGAACTTGAGGTCGACGTGCAAGTAGTCTCCGGAACATAGTTGTAACTGGGAGAGATGGCATAGCATCCAGCCGATATAGTCATACAAGAGACTCCACCTCCCGGACTAAGGCCCTGACAAAAGGTTGTAGGCCCAAGCAGTGTTCTGAATTGCAAAATTAACTTCGCTTCTCAAGGTTGCATTTAATTATACTTACACCGTAGTTGTTGGTGCACGTTTGTCGACGGCTGTGACTTGGGCATAGGTACTAACCGCGAGGCCAGACCACAAAATGAGAGTTTTCATTGCAATAATTGGAAGAAAATAAGAGAGACAAAAGATATCGAATGAATGACGGGAGGAAATGGAAAGAAAGAACTCAACTGATCAATAATTCTGAAATGAAAAGAGCGTCAGAGGCTTTATACCTTTGTAAAGCAGCGTATCGTATGTAGGATGCGGGAATCAAATTTTAGCAGTGTTCCATTCGACTCAGCCTGAACGTAAGAGCAGATATTACAGTTGCCTGTATATGCGCGCGGAGAGGGTGGTGGCGTAGGAGAGCCCTGAGAAAAACGTGGCAATGAAGGAATTCCAAGTTATCGATACTTCGTAACAGCAAATCATCTCCGTGGGCTTTTAAGCGTGTTACCACTATATTAGTAGGATGTGAATAATAATTAACCTGCATATATGGGGGGTGGATGTTCAGATGAGCTTATGCAGGTCCCAGGTACTCGTAAGGCTGAAAATTGCCTCTGAGCACTTTGGGACAGACAGAAAAATAAAATAGCCTTTGAATAAGGCATACTCCTGAATTCTCAAAAGTCTGAAGTTTTTCTCTCATTCAAGTCTTTACCCAAGCCTTGCAAATTTCGGGGAAACTACTATGCTAGGGACCACTCCTAATATTCTAACGAAATTTACTGTAGCAAGAAAGTGGCTGACCACACCTATCGACCCAGTGGGGTCTGCAGTAATAGATCCTTCCGGTAGAGCGATCCGATCACAAAGGATTAGACGAACCATGCTGAAAACCGATTGTTTAAGTCAGCTGAGGTGACGAGCAGCACAGCCTCGCAATTTCACGGTTAAACAACAAATTGTTATCCCACCAGCATTTATCTTGAGAAGCCAGCGAAACAAGACATCGGGAATGAGGTTGAACAATCGGAACGCATGAAGCATAAACAAGCAGAAAGAGTCTCGAAATTTCATAATCAAGTCGCACGAAGTCGTCCGTTGCGTAGAAATTCCTGAGCGAGTTCTGAATGTATGATTGATGCGAAATGACTCAACAGATACACACTCTAGGGAGAAAACCAATGCAAGCCCCCAACCGGGGGCAAAATCTTGCAAATCAAAGCCAAAAACCCCTCGCCCGGAAGATTGACAAAGATCAACGACAATATTCATGAGACGAAAAGTCGAAAATAGAATCCTAAAATACAATACGAGTAGTGCACAAATACAACACCTTACTCGCTAGGCACCGGGGAGGGCAATTCAGATCCAAGTAACCAGCTTATTCCACACAGTGATCGATATCTGGAAGCACTTTCTGTGGAATCTTCCTGGATGATATCGCTCTGGAATTATCTAGGAAGGATTTAATATAGAAGGCATTTTCCTAGAAGAATTTAGAGTGGAAACGAGTATCCAGAGTGCTTCAAAAGTAGTGAATTTATATATGTACAACCCTCAATTCTCGCTTAAAAAGACCTTTTTTTTGCCTCTTATAATAACCCCCGGCGTTGTAGATGTTGTATATAAAGTTTAGGTTAAAAATACTCTAAGGAGCTCTAAATTATTAGGGTTCTGTCTTTATATATATATATATAACGTGGTTTATCAGCAAGTCGATCATATCACCGAGTCGATCACTAAAAATACATACAAAAAGCGTCTGTGCAACCCTGGTAAAAATCTACAATTCTTAATATAAATTAATAAAATTAATAACTTTACTATATTACATTGTATATAAGTAATAGTAGAAATCTTAGATACTAACTAATTATAACCGCTAAGTTATGAAAGAAACAATTTTTTTTTAATGAATACAGGGATAATTTTAAGCGAATCGTTAGTTATAACTAGTAAGCGTCCCAAAATTTCAAAATTACTTATTTATATAGTAATAAAGTAAGTTTTTTAATTTTATTAATTTTAATTAAGAATTGCAAATTCTTACTAGGGTTGCATGGACGTTTTTGTATGTATTTTTAGTGATCGACTCGCTGATATGATCGACTCGCTGATAAACCACGTTATATAAATTTGATAATATTATTTATATATAATATATAACCTAGTATAAAGTCTCGATTTATGCTTACTTTTTTATAATAATATTTGTATTTATATAGCGAGGATTCGTACGAATAGAACAATTTAGAGACGCTATATATAATAGTTTTTATTTTTAAGTGAATATAGAATTAGGTATAGAAGGTAGGACTTTAGTAAATTATATATAGATTAGATATATAAGGACGAGAGGTTACACCTCTTCGCTTCTTACAAACAATCTATTTCTTAACCCCTACTATAACACTATATTAGTAGAGTTAGTAGATTTAACTCATAGAAACTTAAGGTAATACTTATAGTACACGTGACCATCTTGGCGCTAGGATCATAGTTTTTACATCCTGAAGTCACGTGAAGGTGGCATTTTATGGATATCCTGGATTCTTCTATGGAAGGTGGCTCTATACTGGATAACTTCTAAATTATATTAAAAATGGATGGAAACATCCTCTATATACCTCTGGATCTTCCATGGAATTCCAGATGCCGATCACTGATTCTACAATTCGAATAGTAAAAAGTAAGCAGGTACCCGGATTCTCAATACGTCACTTGATAGGGGAATACGAGCAAAAATCAAGCTTCTTTCAAAGTCGACAATAAAGCGGGATGCGGCTCTCCTCGTTTTTCCACTTGATCGATCCCACGACCTCGGGTGCGTGGTCTTGCACTAAGAGGAAATCGTCTTCGATATCGCGCAGAAGTTCCGCGACATGGAAAGGTAATGCTTGGTTGCCGATTCCTTAACCGAGAGTCCTCCTGATTTTGATTCGATCGAGGGAGACATGAATCCTTATCGATGTTGTTGAAATCCTCTGGCGATTCTCAGAGCTAGTCTTTGAATAGGTGACTAAGATTGGGTTTGTGAAATTGTGATCGCCATCTCACCCAATTGGTTTTAAGATCTATTTAGGGTATCTATATGGCACCAGAAGGTGGCCGTCTACTAAGCTTGACTCTCCAATCCTGTCTCAAGAAATAGCTATTGGGAAGGTATTTAAGACAGAAATAGGTAAACATTAAGATCCATCGGTCGTTGATTTACAGCCGAGCGGAACAATTCATTTTCCGCTCACGTGTGCAAGTCATCATCACGTGCCAGATCTCTTCAACTCTCCTACCCAATAAGAATTCAGCTTCAATCAGGTACGTTTCAAAGAGCCGTCCGAGCCGCACCGATGATTACATGATTATCAAGCTTCAGGTCAACTCTCATTATACGGCTTATCCCTGGATCTTTCCTCATTCCCAATTTCTATCTTCCATCATGGCCATTAAATCCCCATGAATCCCACCTATTATTTCCCCTCCTGATTTCTCCCTTGTTTCACATCTCGTCATCCATTGACAATCAACCCTTGATATTGGAATCACAAATCATGTCTCGATCAATAAGAACCGGGCGCCAGGAACCAGGAGAACAAGCTTTACTTCTACGACCCAACAGCGCCTGTGAAGATGATAGGAGTTCCACGACCCTGAGTGGCGTGGAAAGTGGCGATGAGGAGGAACTTATCGACCCTGATAGTTCGAATCAACATGTTGGGAGAGGAAGGGGTATATTAATTTCTCTCAGTGTTTGGGCTTTGATTTTCTTGCAAGGTTTGATAATCCTGTGGTAGATGGGGGAACCAATGCTGATTTCTTGAAGCTTCGAATATGTCGGGCATTACGACGACGCAGTCGAAGATTGCCGAGGATTTGGATGCTTTTGATTCGGTTATCTGGTTTACATCTACATATCTAGTGAGCCTCAAACCCTCAAAGTCGTGTCTGAGGTACAAGAAACTGATTCTTTTGGTCGTAGATTGCTATGTCCTCTTTCTCTCCCTTGGTTGCTCGACTGGCTCAGATATTCTCTCCACGCCCTTGTATCCTCGTTTCTTCGGTCCTCTTTGCCATTGGGGGATTAGTGACCTCCCAAGCTTCGGATCTAAAGATTTTCCTTTTGGGGAGAATTATTAGTGGAACGGCGGGGGCGGGGATCATGACCATCCCATTTATTCTTGTTCTTGAGTTGTGTGGCAAGAAGAGGAGGGGGTTACTTTTTGGACTTGTGAATACTTGTTATACAATGGGTGTCTCGCTGGGTGCTGTTGTTGCGGGTGCTTTGTTGAAAGGATTCGGTTGGGTATGTTTGAATTCAAGCTCCATTTGAGGAGTGACTGACCATATGACAGAGATTTTTATTCTGGATTCAAAGTCCGCTTGCTGTTGTAGCTGGACTTGGGATATTTTTCAGCATACCAAAGACTTTCACCTCTGGCCACAAAAGCAAATCGGAACTCTCAGTCTCACAAAAGCTAGCCAGAATCGATTATCTTGGTGCCTGTCTTCTTGTAAGTCTCCCACCTGTTCTTCCCATCATACACTAACGAAACCAGACAAGTTCCTTAATAGTTTTCCTCTTCGGAATGTCAGGACCAAAGATTCTCTGGCTCCCCATTGGTCTCTCTATCCCACTACTTCTGTCCTTCATCTCCACTGAGATATACATCGCCAGCGACCCCATAATCCCAGTCACAGTACTAAAATCAAGAGGTGCCCTCCTCTCCGGAATCGCACAACTGGGAATTATGTCCGCCCGCTGGATGGTCCTCTTCTACACCCCAACCTACGCAATCGCCGTTCTAGCCTGGTCCCCCGCCTCAGCAGGTACCATTCTGATCCCGACCAATGTAGGATTTGCAACGGGAGGTATTTTGGTTGGATGGCTTCATATTAAGGGATCCAGATCTTATTGGCTGTATGTTCACCCCTGCAACCCCTCATTCCATTACAAGTTCAAGTCTAACGAGAAATCAGTGCCTCGATCATGTCCTACGTCTTCTTCGCCTTTTCGCTTTTGCTCGTCTCCCAGATTTCAACTGATACTACATCGCCACCACTCTATTACTTTATCGTCTTCCTCAATGGACTTTGTACTGGTGCAGGATTGAATTATACACTCTCCCACCTCCTACATCTTACTCCACCCTCTACACATTTCATCTCCACCTCCCTCCTCAACACCTTCCGCGGCTTCGCTGGATCTTTCGGGTCAGCCATCGGTGGGGGTCTCTTCGTCCGTGTTTTAAAGGGTTCATTAGAACAGGGGTTTGAAGAAGATGGATTGAAAGGGAGAGAGGAGTTGGTGAGGAAGTTGCTGGGAAGTCCGGCTTTGGTACAGGATTTGAGTGGGGTGGAGAGGAGAGTTGCTGTTTCGGGGTATATAGCGGGATTGAAGGCTTTGTTTTTGGCGGGGATGGGGGTTGCTGGGTTTATGGTTTTTGTGCAGGCGGGGACGGGCTGGAATGGGGCTGATGATGGGAAGGGGGATGAGAGGGAAGTTGAGGGGCCGTTGTTGGTTGAGGAGAGGATTGCTGAGGAGGGGGCGTAGGGTGGAAGTGTAGGTGGAGATGTATATAGTTGATTAATTTGTGTATTTTTGTATATATGTAAGAACTTAGAAGGTTGTCATGGATATTTTGGGTTTATTTTTTGAAGATCGAATATGATCAAGCAGTGCATATATAACCAGAAGAGAAAGATGATATTCCGAGACTCAGTTATAAGGGTACAAGACTCGTTACAAGGGCAGAGCGACGAAAGCAGAGATGAGCTATCAGTATTCGAAAGGGCGAGTGCGAAAAATGAGGCATTTGCCCCTTCTCTGATTGAGATGGGCGGTTATATCCTTTGAAATAGCTTGACCTGTTTCTCTCAAATCTCCTTCTATTCCTGCAATATATTGAGCTAGCACGTGACACCCAGCGAGTAGTCCTGAAATATACGCCGCCGTGCTGACAAACACGCGCAACCTCGATTCGCCAATCACAATGTAGCATTTCAAATGCGCCATCGTGAACGTCTGAACAATAATCTCAACCTCATCATTTCGCACCCAAAGCCATTGCGCCCCCTCAACCGTGACAATGGCCACCAAACTCGCCCCCCAAATCCTCCGAAGCACCTTCCAACCCCTCCGTCTAGCCAGCAGATCCCAATGCCGCACCCTCTCCGCCAGCGCCAGAAAGAGCAGCGATGCGCTCCAAGTGGTAAGGGCTCTCTCCATTCGCCCCTACGATAATCCTCCTCTCTAATACATCTCCAGCACCGCGACTCGCCTGTTAATAATGCCAAAATCCCCTTCAAGTTCAACGACCAGAATAACAAGCTCATCGATGAGATCCTCAAGCGCTATCCCCCACAATACAAGAAGGCGGCCGTCATGCCGATTTTGGATCTGGGGCAGAGACAGCATGGATTCACGAGCTTGAGCGTTATGAATGAGGTGGCGAGGATTTTGGAGATGCCGCCTATGAGGGTGTATGAGGTGGCTACTTTTTATACTATGTATAATAGATCACCGGTGGGCAAGTTCCATTTGCAGGTTTGCACGACGGTATGTTTCCTCCCTTTTCCTTTTTGCAGATGGAAATTATGGGAGATGGCAGAAACTAATTAGGGATAGACACCTTGTCAACTCGGAGGCTGCGGAAGTGATAAAATCGTCAAGGCCATCGAATCTCATCTCGGTATTAAACCCGGACACACTACGAAAGACGATCTCTTTACCTTTGTCGAAGTCGAGTGTTTGGGTGCTTGTGTTAATGCTCCTATGGTTCAGATCAACGATGATTTCTACGAGGATCTCACGCCTGAATCTACGGTTGCTCTTCTCGATGCCCTGGCCGAAAGTGCAAAAGCTGGTGGTGCGTCCGGTGAAGCTGGGAAGGGTGCTTTGACGGGTGAGGATAAGAATGTTAAGAGTGGGAAGGAGGTTGGGACTGCGACGAACAAGGTTGGTGTGCCTAAACCTGTGCCGGCGCCGGGACCAATGAGTGGGAGGAAGACTTGTGAGAATTTGGCTGGGTTGACGAATTTGACGAGTCCGATGTGGGGTCCTGAGGTTTTTAGGAAGGATTTGTAGATGGGGATGGAGACAGGGATGGGGATTTTAGAAGGGTGGAATTGGGTGGGAAAGAGTGGTGCGGTGGGCATAGAAGGATGATGTGTATATATTCTGTATTGATGTTAAGAGCAATATCTGTGAAGAAAATGCTCGTGACTGTGGGTGGTGAGTTGACTCTTATGATAATGGTATTCGAAATCAATTGACTACTTTTAATCTGCAGGCGCGGAGAAATGGAAATCATAATCGGACGGTCGAAGAAGTTAGGAAGTTGTGGATATCAGAGTCCCAGCCGTTGCGATGCATTCAATTTGTTTCGTTCTCGAGTCTCTTCCTGTAAAGTTGCCAAAAGATCAAGTTCTAAAATCTTTTAGTTGCTCCTCTCTGCCTGCTATGTCAGCTTCGCGCCTTCTGGGTGACCGTTGAGAAACACCAGGCTTGTGATACTTTATCAACACCTCTAAAGGGATCGGGAATTTTCAAAATTCAATCGAGTCTCTTCTAAGTTTCTTTTAAGCGCTATTAAATCACTGTTCATTTTGCCTTTTTTCAACCTCGTTTAGCCTTCGTCTTCGTCTTTTATAAGTACTTTTCTGATGAACAGGTGAATAGGGTTGAGATTAGCGGGTAGAGAGGTCGTATATCCTGGATACTCTAATAGGAAATTTATTTATTAATAACTGTCTAAAAAGAAGATATACTAATTCACTTGTTTAATGAATTATATAAGTCGCCAGTATTCTTCTATATCGAGGTATTTTCTTCTAGTTTATAATGACTTTCCGTGAATTTAGAATCTAAGATATCGGACTACTTTCGTTTATAAGTCTTAGTCCTTGTAGTCTAATTTATTATACAAAAATTCTCTTTCTTTCCCGGTTGTTTTTTACTCCGCAGCTTAATTAAGTGAATTAAATTTTAAAGTGCTATTCTCTTTTTTTTACTTTCTCTACCCCTCGTTTTTTCTACGATAGAATATAGAATAATGATAATTAAAGCATAAAATAGAACTTAGTATAAGGAATAGATATATTGATTTAAGATAAGGTGCTATGTATTTAGTTTTATTTAATAGAAAAAAAATTAAAATATATCACTATAATAAAGAGAGATTAAAATTAGATATCTTAATTATTTAAATATATATTATTTTAAATTATTTTAACCTAATATTCTCATTAGAAATAAGTAGAAATTTAATTTATTATTATACTTGGATTCTTGTATATTAATTATAGCTTTTAATATAATTCTATATCTAAAGTTAAGAAGTATAGTAAATAAGTACTCTATTACTAGATTTATTTAAGGTATAAATTATATCACATATTTGTTTTCTTAATTTACCGATCGTATAATTAGTTAGTTTATTAAGAGAAAATTTCTAAAAGTAAATAAAATATCCGATTAAAATTCTAACGTTCGGTCCGATGTTACTCGGTTCGGCTCTCCTGGGAATTCACGGCTATGGGTAGTCAAGGCCTCCTGCCTGTAATACTCTAGCAGTACTTGATAGCAGAAAATCATCCCGGAAAATACATTGCGGAAAAGTCATCCTAAGAAACTTAAGATATCTTAGGCAATCTATAATCGCGAATCTGATTTTATGAACGAGTGAGACTTTTTAGCACGATTTCAACATAAGTCGAAATGGAGATGGCAACCTCGCGTGCCTTGTTCTCAAATCAGTAGCCTCAATCATGATGGAGCCTGATCAGGATAGTATTGGGCGTCAACAATTGTCTCGGCTGCTTACGGATCAGGCTGTAAATGGCCTTAGATGACGATTCTGAATCCTGCAGTATCTAGGTAGTGACACTTCACAGTGGAGAAGGATTCATCAAATGCAAACGAGAAAGTCGGTATCCTGAACAAACTTGTGATTTTCGTGCTCAACTAGCTAGGCTAGGATATATAATTATTTGAGCTTGTAAAGATCACGAGCAAGTTTCTTCCTAACGGCTTTTCAGTACAAGTAATTGGTGCAATATTATTTAATATACCCCGCCCCGCAACAAACGCAATAATTCGTTTCATCTCCAAGTATCTCTCCGGAACTCCGTGTCTACAGAAAACAAAAAATAAAATTCGACGTCATCTTACACAAAAAGGTTGCACAACTGTGTACCTACCCTACCTATTGTGCAACCAAATACGAGTGGCGAAGGTCTAGACCCAACAACCCACCTTGCATATGGCGAGCATATAGTAGTGGATCACGCTTTCCTGCATCCTAGGACTAGGCAAAAAAAGAGAGGGAGGGGATTCCGTCATTGAGGTTGTTGATCTGAAAACATGGCATTCTTGTTTTGCGTGCTTTTTTCTTCCTTGCCCTTTGCCTATTTACGATCTAGTTTAGCTCCGTACTCCATCGAGATCCATTCTTGCATTCTTGGGAGTTGGTTTTTCGATCAGCCACAGATGGCGTTTGAACGATCTCACTAGCCACAGTATTGCATGACGCTAGACCCCGCTTTTTGAGGATACTGGTAATGTGATTCGTCGCCTCAAGTATGACGCCACATGTATGCACTGCGCCACACCCTGGCGAGATCAAAACATTCAACGTCATTGTGGCTAGAGCATGACTTTCGTGCAACTCTGCCGCAAATGGATGTTTGATGGTCCCGTGAAGTGAATGGAGCCAATTAAATAAGAAGGAACGAGGCGGCTAACGTTCCCTTGGCACGTTGAAACTGGGAAGGGAAGGGGATCTACCCCACCACGCAGGGGAAGGTACACCCTGAGAAAGAACCCCGCAGCTATGACGATGAGGGGAAAAGACGGGAGGGGGAGCTCTTGCTTTGTTTGTTTGATGTGTTGGTGAATGTACGTGGAGTAATTTTCTAGAGAGTTCGAGAATGGCGAATCAAGGAAGGCAGAAAGCAGGTTTTGGCGCAAGGCTCTCGCTTAATTGCGTAATGGCTCTGGGTTCAAGAGGCTGGAGGCTGGATATATAAGGATTCCTTTCCTCCTCCAATGTACCTTCTTCTTTTTCTCATAAACACATCATCTTCTCAACTTCAATACTGAGATACCAACCCACAACAACTTCAACTTCATACCCAAAACACAAAACACTCAACTCACCCAACTCACTCAACTCACTCAACTCAAACTACCTTCATCATGTCTGGAGTTATCAACAAGGTCAAGAATGCTATGCATTCCGACAACACCACCACCACCGGCACACACGCTGGTACCCACACAACTGGAACTACTCACTCTGGAGTTCCAGAGGGAACTGCAGGTCCTCAGTATGTCTTCCGCTCTACCTGATTATTTTGAGATGCTTTTGCTAATATATTATAACAGTGGTTCGAGAGCTGCAAACGCCGCTGACCCACGCATCGACAGCGATCTTGATGGTCGTGGAACCACCCACGGCACCACTCACACTGGCACAACTGGCACCACCGGCAACTACACCACCGGTTCATCTGGTTTGACCGGATCCCACACGGGTACTTCTGGTTTGACCGGAACATCTCACGGAACCCACAACAACACCACTGGACATACCGCAGGTGTTTCCGGTGTTGGTCCTCACAGCAACGCAACCGCAAACAAGCTAGATCCTCGAGTTGATTCCGATGTCAGCCATGTTAGAGGCACTGATCACACCATTGGCTCTAACCCACACACAACCACCCACACTGGAGGTCTTACCGGCCATGCTTCGAACATCCACTCGTCCACTGGAACTCATGGTTCTTCAGGTTTGACTGGAACACACCCAACAGGTGGTGTCACAGGACACTCCTCCCAAACACCACACACCACTGGAGTCTTGGGTGCTGGGCACTCTACCAACACCACCGCAGGTCCACACAAGAGCAACCTCTTGAACAAGGCTGATCCAACAGTTGACTCTGACCTCTCGAAGACTCACGGCCATGCTCATGCTCCTGGTGCTCAATCAACCCACAACAACGCTGGATTGCCAGGTAGCAACACCCACACAACCGGTACCCACACTGGAACACACACCACTGGAACACACACCGGCACCAACCACGGTATCACCGGTTCTCATGCTACCCCAGGCTCTGGAAATGCAAAGAACACCGCTGGTCCTCACAACTCAGACCTCCTCAACAAGCTAGACCCACGCGTGGATAGCGACCTCGACGGCTCAAAGACCATTGGAGGCAACAAGACTCACACGTAAGAAATTGATCTTCTAGAGGTTCGCACAAACATTTTTTTATCTCCCCAAAAACCTCTACACTCCATTCCACTTCAGACAAAAACTAACACCCATCTCAGAGACACAACCTCGTACGCACACAAGGACGTTCTTGACGCCTCGCAAGTTCCACCCTCCGTCTTCGCTGCTCACAAGGGCGAGCCGGAGATCTTGCATGGTGATCACACTCATGATCGTGCGGGCAGACATGGTTCCCTCTCTCATCAGGAGAAGCACTCTGGTATTTAATCGATATCGGGTGTTTTGATTTCACTCTCTCTTTCTTCACGGCCGCGTACTCATGATACCATGGTTCCTTTTTTACTTCTCTTTTTTATTTGTATGATAGCGATGGTCCTTTCGGTCTGATCGGATGATTTTTTCTCGATCCTGAAATTGCATGAATGGATGGCATGGCATGGGCTGGGGCTTTTCGGAGCTGGCTACTTAGATGATAATATCAAGATTTATTTCTTGAAACCTGATTTTCTTTTGAGATTTGTGATTGTGATGTGATTATTGTGTTAGTTGATCATATAGAAACTGTTGTTATTGTTCAAAGCTCTTTAGATTCATGGCTCTCTTTCATTACAAAATATGTTATTATTACTAAATCAACTCTAATAAATCTTCTTTTTAAAGAAGCCAAACTTTGTGGTTATCACCATTCATGGATTATTAGAACTCTTATGTCTTTTTTTATTATTTTCAAAGTGTTATTGTTCTCGATACTGCTCTTTGTATTTTATTGTTACCTAAGGGTTTTATTGTTGCCATTGTCAAAAGGTATTTTTTACTGAGTATGATGTAAAAAGTCGGGGTCGATTGAACGTAAATTGGAAATGGGAAATGGAGAATGGCGAACTAGAAATGGGAATAGTAAATAGTAAATTGACCGTTTCGTTGTATAGAAAACTAGGCGAAAATTTAGGAGCCTTTCCTCTGAAACTTTGACTTGTCTTTTTCCCTCTCCACTCTTTTTCAACTCTTTCTCTCGCTGCTGTATCGATGTGTTTCATGGCTGGCTAGTATATCGCTGTGTTACTATTACCTTGTTGGTGCTAAGGTGGTTGATGTATCGTTGTGTTGATGTATTATGGTTGTGCTACTCTTTTCTCCCTCTCTCTCTCTCTCTCGTAATTATACGAGAAACTACTCGAGGGATATAATGAAGATAGAAAGATTAGTATTACGACATAGTCTATCCGCATGACCTGGGAAGGTTATATAAATGCGTAGAGTTACTTCATTTTAGGAGGGGGATATATGCGATTAGAGACTGTAACTTGGTGAAGGCTCGGAAGACATGTTTCCAACTAGATTTTGAGACTCAAGTTTATATCTAAATCAGGTTAGGTACCGATGACGAAGTGGGAACTTGTTAACTCTACTAATATCATCCTATAATGACGTACCCTATGGTATACAGCTCACCGTAAGAACTAAGAGACTGAGAAAAGATGGCGGGAAATAGAGAAACTAGGATCTTATATTCCGACACCGGTCCCTTGTCCCTCTGTCACTTAAAAAACCTCGATGATGGACTGGACGAGGTCTACCTATTTAAGCTCTTTGCAGTCGACTCCCGAAATTCGAGGCACTCGGAAATGCGGAACAACTTATGAGCACCGTTTACGAATCATACTTTTCTACCCCTTGAACACTTCACTTCGTCCGCCAAGTACGGAGCTCATTTGGAGTCACTTTGTGGTCAACATGCGCAAGGATTGGAGTTTCCGGGATAAATTGTACACCCTAGCTGCCTGGATAGATTTGGCGAAGCTTGACGTGAATTATGAAGATTATCTCATCCTCAGGAAAATGGTTGACAAGGACAATATCACAGAAAAAAGTGTTAATACCCTGATAAGGAGGACACTCCCGATGAAAAAACAGACATATGAAAGATTGTGCTAGAGAAGGGGAGGAAGGTCGCCAGGAAATAATCAAGGTCTGTAAAGAAGTGGAGTGGAACATCTGGGCCATCAGGAATGAAAGAAACTCCAAAAAGACTTCCAAGGATAATGTACCAGAACAAGCGACACAAAAAAAACAGCTTCAACGAAAACCATTTAATCAACTTGACCCGGTTGCTAGCTCTTTTTTCAAAAAAGACGAACTCGAACCTTTACCTTGGCCTGCAGAAGCTGATCAAGAGCCCGAAGAAGATGAAGAAGATGAAGAAGATGAAGAAGATGAAGAAGATGAAGAAGATGAAGAAGATGAAGAAGATGAAGAAGATGAAGAAGATGAAGAAGACTAGAATGAAACCTACCTTTCTGTTTGAAATGGATGGAAGAAGAAACGTTCATTATAGATGTTCAGTACACGTTGAGATTTAGCGCATGAGTTTACTGCTTTATATTCGATGAATGAGACTTCAGGTTACAAATTTAGATACGAATGCGAAACTTTTGTATAATTCATTTTGCTTCTAGTAGTGTTGGCTCTAGCCTTGACGCCTCTGCACCGCCGTTTGTACTAAGAGATGACTTTGCACCTATGTCTGGGCAATCTCTCCCTTACTCTACCTAACAAAACTCCCGACCTATTACAACAGCATCATCGGCGGCTACAGTCGGTCTCCACTGCTAATCGACACTCGGACATAAAACACGAACTTTTCTTTATACGACTTCCTACCTTCCTATAACAACAATAAAAAATACCACCCATACATACTCCTATAGGAGCTATTTCTAGGAATCACGTTCCTAAGAAGTAACTCACGCCTTACAAAAGAGGGAAAATAGTAGGGATAGTAATAGAGAGGTTAATAGACTCTAATATTACAACACGTATAAATTACCCCTGTACTACTATTATTAGCACTATCTCCTAAGACTTATAACATAATAATAGCGCTAATCTAGATAAAGGGAATAGGAGGAAGTTATATATATTTACTAACGAATAATATATTCTACGCTATATATACTAGAACCTAAAGAGCACCTATAAAGAAGTAAAGAAGGACTACGCGCTAGATTATTCTACTACTACTATTAAGCGTATTCTTAAAGAGTATAGAATAGAGAACTAGTATACGCGCCGCCGCCTCTTACTTATAGAAACGAATATAGCTAAAAGACTTACTTAGTATCTAAGGAATAGAGTATATATATATAGAGTAATAAGTGTTTAGTAGAGTAGAGGAAGAGTAAAAGAGACAAGTAGGTATTCCGTTCTTCGTAGGATAACAAATAGGTAAGAGATATAGTATAAACCTACGATTATAAGAAGAATATAAAGGTTATAGTCTAGAGATACTTTTAGAACCTTGAGGAGATAAATCTATATATTATAGATAGAGATTTTAAGTTAGTAAAGTATAGATATAGTACTAAAAGCTATCTCGAGGTTCTTAATATAGAAGTAGCTCTAATATATAAGTCTTTAGACTCTAGGTATATATTTATATAGAATAATACATCTATATATACTACTAGAAAGATTAAAGAGTAGTTTACTAAATAAGGGATTAAAATAGTAAAGAACTAGCCTCCTTACTCTTCTAACCTTAACTCTATTAAGTATATCTAGTAGATACTTAAGAAGAGAGTCTTTAATATATTCTCTAATATAGCTAAGGATACTTCTACTAGTAAATATTTAAGA
>LKTO01000586.1:0-29875 GCA_001399465.1 Hymenoscyphus scutula
ATAAACTAGGCTACGAAGAAGCTAGAGAATATATAAGGCTAGTAATATTAAAAGAACTATCTAATAGAGACTTAGCTCTAATAGTTTATTAAATTATAGCTATATAGATAGTAGATCTATAGCTAGACGTGATCTAGAACATATATAAAGGAAAGAACTAGTACTATAATAGAAAATTATAGGTTCTAAAAGAATATATAAAGTAGTTTATTAGTAAGTACTATTTAGTACCTACTTATAGATATTAAGGAATAAGAAGGACTACTTAGTAGATTAAATAGTAATACTTTATAGACTATCTACTAGTAATTATTAAGGATATAATAAAGAAGTATAATATCTATATCTAGAATAAGGCTTTATACTAGCTACTATATAGATAGATAGATACTACTTCTATTCTATAGATACCTTAGAAATTAGTCTTCTAGGGTTTTATTATTAAACTACTAAAATCTAGAGACCTAATAATAGAAGTTAAATATAACTTAATCCTAGTTATTATAGAAAGACTTACTAAATATATAATACTAATACTATATATAGAGTCTAGTATAGTAGAATATCTAGTATTCGTGTACTTAAGAGATATAATCTTAAGATATAGAATATTAATAGAGATACTCTTAGATAGAGATAAGCTCTTTACCTTAAAGTTCTAGACTACTCTTATAGAGCGATTAGATGTGAAAAGGAAGCTTTTAATAGCTTTCTACCTCTAGACTAATAGAGAGAACGAACGTATAAATTAAGTAGTTAAAACATACCTCTATTACTATATAAACTACTAGTAGAACAACTAGATAGAACTGTTACTATTAGCTTAGTTTATATATAATAGCTTAACTATAGAAATAACACTTATATTACTATTCTATACTAACTTTAGGTATGAATTACTAGTATATAATAGACTAATAAAAACAACAAGTAATAACTAGTTAGCTTAAGTATTAACCTTAAAGATTAAAAGCTTATATAAGGAACTTGTAGAGGATCTATAGTTTATAGTAGAGCGTAATACATACTACTATAACAAACGACGTAGTTAGAAGCTAACGCTAAAAGAGAGAGATAAAGTCTATTTATAGTAAAAAAACATTAATATAAAGAGACTAAGTAGGAAACTAGACTATATATATATTAGACTGTTTAAAATTAAGTAAGTAAAAGGACCTTTAAATTATAAACTAGCTCTACTAAAAATAATAAACATCTTTCTAGTATTCTATATCTTACTCCTTAAACTAGTACTACCGAGAGCACTACTAGCTCTACTTACAGAGATCTAGCTAGCTAACCTAAATACTAAGTATAAGGTTAAGAAGATTCTTAACTATAAACTTATTAGAGGCAAGATTAAATATTTGATTAAATAGTTGGATTACTTACATTCAGAGAACACTTAGAAGCTAAAAGGGAATATTAGCTAGTACTCGGCGGAACTTGAGGAGTTCTATTCCTAAAACCTAAGTCTGCCTATAGCGCGTGGTTAGTAGGAAAAGCCTCGAAGAAACTAGGGTCAAGACCTAGGTCGGGAAGCGGGTCGGATGTAGTAGGGGTATGGAGGGCGGCCAGCCGGGCGCTCTCTGCCTCTTGCTTCTCCCTGTCTTCCTGTTCCTTCTGTTGATTCTTTTCCAATTCCTCCGCGGCATCGAGTTCGTTAATAAATTTGAGTCCTTGACAAGCTATTTCCTTATAACGCTTCTGGATGAACTTCTGCTGCTTTCGCAGCTGAAGGATCTTGGCCATGGCGGCCTCCTCTTCATCTCGCAGGCGCTCCTCCTAAGCATCTAGAGACTCCCACTCCTTTTCGGTAGGGACACTCTTGCCCTAGGAATCACTACCTCCATTATATTTCGACTTTGTGTGAACGTATTTAGTACAACGGCTGGATTGGGATTCGTCCATAAGACACTGCTGGCCTTGCGAGGAGTATCGGGAACAGGCTATAACTTCGTTTTAGGTGTTTTCGATATTATTAGCGAGTCGAAACCTTTCTTTCTTCTTTTTATGAGTATCTGCTTATGGTGTTGTTAAAAACATTATAACAGGAAAGGGCCGCTAGCCTTCTGACGACATTTCCTAGGTTGTACTTAAGTGTAGGGACACGCTAGGCTAAGAAGGGGATAGTGTCACGAATCACGTGTACACGTGACTAGTAAAGACCAGGCAGCGCCCTGACAGGTTGAGCACTATCGTATACTCTTATAGCAGTAGACAGGTCGCTTAGGTTAGCTAAGCGATCCAGGGATTTCTCATGGTTGTAATCACGTGATAGATCCCTAAGGATCCCCTAGGGATCTAAAAGGGTCCTAGGATCTAGTTTAGATCCGCGAGCAGGAAGGTTCTATATAAGACTAGCACGTCTGCTATTAGATAGGAGCTTCGTGCTCAACTCAATATTACATTGTTATCACTACCTTGACAGCTTTATAGTTAAGTGACGAGTTTACCTCCGAGTAAACACCTAGCCCTTGATTGTACCTCTTTGCAAGACTAAAACCCAGCGATACTCAGTACCTTAGCTAGTTAGTTTGAGAATCGTCACACTCTTCTCTTCTAGCTAGATACGTCTTACCTAGATATATCTCGCCCTCTTCTCTTCTAGCTAGACACGTCTTACCTAGACATGTCTTGCCTAGACATATCTTACTAAGATATATCTTACTTAGATATATTTATTAAAGTCTTCTAAAAAAAATAAAAATAAAAATAAAAAAAATAAAATAAAATATAAAGAAACCTTAATAAAAGAGATTTCTATATTTAAGACTAAAGTCTTTAAATTTAGAAATTTCTATAAGCTCTATAAAGAATTAAACTTTATTCTCTTATATAGAGTATAAGTATATTACTAGTATACTATAGAATCTATTTACTCTATTTAATCTTAGAAAATCGAATTTTAATAGATAAGTCTTCTAAGGAAAATTTAGCTAGATATAGTTTTTATATATAAATTTTATATCTAACTCTAATTTAGTTACTAGATTAGATTAGATAAGATATCTATATATAAATATAATATCTAGATATAATTAGTTTATTTATTAATAGATTTAGAATATAATATTTATATTATATAAGAGTAGCCTAGTTTAGACTAGTCTCTATTCTTATATTTATTATTATAGACTATAACTTATCTTACTTTCTTAGTCTAAGCGAGCCTAAAGGCCTAGAGCGGAAACCTATCGAATTTATATAATTTATAGCTAGAAGGTGATTTATAGCCTTAGACGTAATTTATAGCTAGTAGATATATAGGCTACTTATCTTTAATATATAGTTAAGGCTTAAACTTAACCTTCTTCTCTCCTTAGTTTAGAATTCTTATAGTTAATAGAGTATTAGTTAGAGTAATCCTCTTTTATAATTCCTCTACTTATAATACTCTAAAGGCTAGATAGATTAGTTCTATAAAAGAGAGGTTTACTATAATATAGTAATTGTTTATTCGAGATTATATTCGTTTTACTTATAGTTAAGCTTTATATTTATAAAGGCTTAGGTTTTAAGAAGAGCTATAAGAAGAGTATTATCGGTAATTAGCGTAAGAGAGTTCTTTAGTTAAAGCTAGTACTAATAGAGTGTTATAATAAAGGCTTATATAGTCTCCTTTATAGAGTCCTATTTAAGCTTATAAAAGTAGCTCTATATAGTATTAGAGAACATCTTATCTCTAGCTCGATTATACTTCTTTATCGTGTTCTAAATAGTAGTAGGATCTTACTATAGAGTAGCTTCCTTAATATTACTCTAGAATTAATCAACTAGAATTAAAGCTATAAGTATCCTTATTATAGAGTGTTTTCTTTCTTACTATAACCTGCGATCGGTAGCTACTATAGGCTCTAGTTCACTTCTATCTATAATACTCTAGACAGATATACTAGTAAGCTTACCTTAGATATTAGTACTCTATACTCTATAGTTATCTCTATTAAGAACAGCGATATTACTCTCCTTAATAGTAATAAACTTAGTCTTAGAAGCGATATTATAGTAGATATAGAGCTTACTAGACTTATAACCTATTAGAAAATAAGGTAATTAAGTAGAGTAATTATAGTAATAGATTAGACAATTATATAGATAAGAGAAGTAGATTATATTATTTATTTCTAGCTATTATAGAGCTATATATATATATCCGTTTAGAAGAAGCTTATTAAACAGGTAGATTATAAATTCTCTAATATATTTATAATTACCTTATAATAATTAGTTCTACTATTACTATAGAATAATTAGTTCTAATAGTTCGCGCGTATAACCTACTCTTATATAACTATACTAACGATATTAGGCTCTAATATTAAACGACAAAGTACCTTAGTACTAATTTATATAGCTAAAGTATCTAATACTAAGGATATATTAACTCGAGAGTTAATATTAGCTAGGTATATAATATAAATTAAGCTTACTTAGTCTAAGTTAAGTAATAAAAGCTAGTAGAAGACTAAACTACTCTCTCTATAATCTTATCGACTTTACTCTTATTTATACTATAGTAGATATCCTAATATTATATTAAACCTAAGAATAAAGTATATCCTATAACTCTACTCTAGTTCTATAATAATTAGTTCTTAACATCTACTTTTTACTATCTAATAATATAAAAACGCTACTACTACTAACTGTTATAGCTGTAAAGCTTTCATTCTACTTACTATCTCGATGTCTTCTATTATTAGATTTCTAGGTAAAAGTAGCTATAATAGCCCTAGAAGTTTTAGACGATTAAGACTGATAGCTATTACGCTTATTAACTCTAACCTCTAGCCTAGGGTTGTTACTACTAATATCTAAACTATTATCTTAAATACTATTATTAGCGTACTCACGGCTAAACCTATCTATTAGGTCCTCTAGTTTATCTAAGCTCTTGTTCTTAGTCTACTCTAACATCTTTAGCCTTAGTAGCTACGTCTACTCCTATATAGAGACAAACTCTTTCGACCTAATACTCCTTTTCCTAGCTACCTAAAACTCTTTAGTCTTTTCTTATCTATATATCTTAAGTTCTTAAGCGCTATATATACTAATAAGTTAAGAGGTATCTTATATATTCTAATACTAACCGTCGCTAAATGTCTACCGACGTATATTCTATAGAATACTATAGAGTATAATAGAATAGAAATAGAAAGGAAGCTCTACTTTCTTAGAATCGGTATATATAGCTAAAAACTATATTATCTATCTCTTTAGACCTTGATTATAGTTAGTCTTTATTAATATAATAAAGGTAGAATGTAATAGATATAAGAGAACCTAATATATTAGATAAATAAGGTAAAAGAACTTATCTAACTACTTATCTATATGTCTATATCCTAGACGTCGCTTAACTAACTCGAAGCTCTTCTATAGGATAGCTCGGTATAGCTTATTACTCTAGCTATAACGTTCCTTACTATCTTTCTAGAGAAATAAGAAGTTAAGAAGATTAGTTACTCTCTTAAACTATATTTTATTCCTAGTTATAAAATAAGGTAGACCGACGATCCTGTCGATAGAAAACATTCGCTTTATATAGCTCTAATAAAACTAGATATCTCTCTTCTACTTAATTATATTAGACGTTAATTTAAGAGATCGCTTATAGAATTTAAGTATAGCCTTCTATATATCTATATTAAACTATTTAAGGTTTAAAGCGTAGAGATATTTAAGCTACTTATCTAGAAGAGCTATACTATAGTATATATTATATCGATTATACTAAGACTTAGCCTAATTAAACTAAATATAGACGTTCTAGAGGTCTTTAACTACTCGCTACTGTTGTCTATACTTCTCGTGTATTAGTATATTCTCTACTAGAATGTTCTCTCTATATAGTAGTATAAACTACTATATCGCCTAATTAATCTTAAGTAAGAACTAGCTAAGTCTATATCGTTCTATAGTCTTCTATATCTCTAGACCTTCTTTTACAACCGGCTTCTTATTCTAGAGACTCTTCTAGCGATCCTTATATAGGAGTAATTTATACTAGATTAGGTTACTACTATAGTAAAACTAGAGTACTCTTAATATAGTTACTATAATAATCGTTTCTAGTAGTAAATATATTATAGTAGTATATATAAGAACGTACTTAAAGAGAAAATAGTATTTAATAATCTAGATATAGAGAAAGCTAAGAAGCTCTTTTATAGAGACGATATAATAAGGAAGTAGAGATAGAGTAGTATTAATCTTATTATTATATAGATTCTATTAGTACTACTACTAAGTAATCTCCTCTATTATTATTAGAGAGATGTAGTATTCTTCTTAGATACTATACAACCTCTATTAGTTATTAACTAGATTAGTATAAGCGTGTTTCTTACTATAGAGATAGCTAAACTCGTAGACGCCTTTTAAAAAGGTAATACCTCTACTCTTCTACTAGAGTAACTAGATATATCTAGGGTCTAAGGCTAAATTCTTAAGGGACTTATTATTAAAGATATATACTTTTAATATATTAAATAGAGTCTTAATCAAGGTATAGAACTAAGAGTATATTAATCTATCTTAGCTCTCTTCTCTCTATAGCGCTATAAAGAAGGTCTAGTCTATTATATTCTATATTATTATCTAGAGATATATCGTATATTTAGGTTTCCTCTTAGCTACACTTCTATTAGTGTTAAGAATAGTCTACATCTCTATATATATATCTAAGTAACACTTCCTTTATAAGAATACCTCTGCCTTATGATTTTCTAGGATATAGTCGTATAATAGAGTACTATCTTCTAAAGTAGTCTACTTTATAAGATTAATAAATGTATAATCTTTATTATAGAACTATAGGTTAGCTGCCTAAGACTAGGAATATTTCTAGCCTCTATAAGCTATAGTTAGGTTACTAGTTATATCTATAGATTCTAGTTTAGTATTTTTTATATATATAAAGAGAGTAGCCCCTTAAAATTAATAATAGCTAGGGTTCTTAGTAATAGTCTTAAGTATAAAGCTCTAAAGAGTATTAAGGTACTAAGGTTATAAAGTGTACTTTAGAAGCTATTCTTGTAAAGAGTATTTCTAAGTAAGGCTCTCTATAGACAATATAGTTAAATCTATATTAGCGATATAAGTAGTAGCTAGGTAATATTATAGAATATTAGAGGATCGAATAGTCTTATAGATAGTAGGACTTAGAATCTTATTATACTATAGCTCTTAGTTCTACTTACTAAGGTATATTAAATACTTATAGTCGCTCTTAATATAGAGCGTAGAGAAGAAGACAAAGATAAGAAGACTCTCTATACTAATTATAAAGCTAAAGTAGTAATAGAGGATCTTATAAAGAGGAGTAAATTTCTAAGTTAATACCTTATACTTATTATATAAAGAGACTTTTAAGCTAAAGTAAATATCTATACTAAGGTTAAGAAAGAGATATACTTTAGAAAACTAATTAATTCTCTAACAGGTAATAGCTAGACTAGTAGAGAAGTAGTAGATACTATTAATATTAAATAATACCTTAGTATAATAGTTCTTTCTACTAGTAGTATAATGTTATAATAAGTATAGATTTATAGGTAGCTTTTCATTACAGGTTCCGACGTCTTTAAGGGTAGCCGATGTACTAGCGCCTTTAAAGGCTACTTAGTAGTCTAGACTACTAAAGTCTATTAGCTTTATTAACTTAGTATTACTAAGAACATCTAGAAGAGGTATATCTTAGTAATTTCCACGTAGAATATCACTAATCTATTAAAGAGACAAGTACTTAGAATAAACATCTAGACGTCGATAGTACTCTTAATATAATTAGTCTACCTCGCGGTACTACTCGTGTATATACTCTTGAAAATTCTAAAGCTACTTAGCTAGCTTAAAGGCAGTTCGCTTAGTAGAGGCTAGAGATGCTATCGCGTTTAGGAAGGCTCTTAATACTAGGGAAGCTGTTATATATTAGAGAATTATTAGTACTAAGGAATCTATTACTACTAGAGTAGATACTAGGATAGATGTAGAGGTAGTAGGATCTAGTGTTGTCTAAATCACTAGTTAGACAGGCGAAGATAGTATAAAACTTCTAATTCAATAGAAGAGTAAAGGCGAAGTATCGCTAGAAGGCCTCTCTATAGCTAGGAGGGTAGATATACTGTTTATAGGTAATCTTATTACTAGAGGCTTTATCTATAATAAAAGGTTATTCTTCTAAACAGGGAATAAAGTACTCTATCTACTAGTACTTCCTTTACTAGTTCTATTTAATAATAGTAGAGAAGGTAACTTATACTAAGTTAGTATCTATAATAGTACTATATTCTCTAGAGATCTTTAAATACTTACTAGTCTATTAGATATATTTAATGTAGTAATACTATCGTTATTCTATATTATAATTAGCTTATCTATAGAAACAATTTATAAAGAGTAAGAACGCTATAGCTTCTTATTATAGGCTCTCTCTCCTTCGCCCGCTATATTTAAACTCTCTATTAGTTACTTTCCTAGTAATCCTAATCTCCTACTAGTTCTCGCCTCCTTAGCTACGTTAGTCGACTATAATCTAATTAGAATTTCTATAATCTCTACCTTATATTCGTCTCTCTTAAGATTCTCCTCTTATTCGTCTATTTAGATCTACTTAATCTATATAGCGACTTTAGTATCTTTATTAATCAGAGGTAATTGAGTTAGTGGTAGGGAAATCGGTCGCAGGTTTTATAGAACCTTGCTTAACTAGACGTTGCTGTCTATAGGTATTCGAATATTAGAACTCGTTTGAAGTCTGCTAGGAGGAGTGTCGGTTAGTACGTCTAGGTGAGGGGGCTCGAATGCGATGAAATCTGCTAGGCTAACTAGAAGACGCGCCTGTTGACGGCGGTACTGTCTCTTCTCTAAATCCGCTGCTCTAGCCTTCGCTTTCGTTGTATATTTCTTAGGCCGGCTGCTAGGATTCTAAGGAGGTATTATGTTTTCGTAGTATTTTGATTGTGTAGGCTATACGCTTATAGGTTAGGATGATCGAGGGATAGTTTAGAGGAAGTATAGGTTTGTCTAAAAAACCTTAATATAGTAACCTAAGCAAGCTCTAGACTACAAGATAATAATCCTAATATACTCTACTACCTCTTTACTTTACTATAAAAATTTATCTTAATTTAGTTATTAGACTTAATATAGTTACTAATATATATAAATATTTATAAGTTCTCTTAAAGAGTACTTATAATCTATATCGTAGCTATGTTATCTAAATAACCTCGATTTAGTAGGCGGTGACCTACTAGTAGTACCTAGACTTCTCGCTAAATCGGGAAGTACTATACTATAACACCTACCTTTAATCAACTATATCTCCTACTACAACGCCTATACTATAATATAAATGAGTATAGCATTACTTCTAACTAATTTTAGATAGAAAATATACCTTAAATTCTAATCTCATCCTAACCCTTACCTTATATTCCTCTTTCATCTTTCTTTTTTTCTGTTTCTAATTCTTAAGTAAAATAGCTATCTTTAGTCCTCTATTTTCATATATAAGAATACTAACTTAACTTAAAAGAGTAAGAACAGAAGAGAAGACCTTATTTGTCTTAAGTCTTAAGAGCGATTTCTTAAAGTCTAGATAGACTTATCGTATTACTTTAGAGGTAAGAGGTATTTTCAGTCCTTAAGTAGATATATAAGAGGGTAAGAGAGGCTTTATAACTTAATTAATTATTTTCTAGCCTACGACAGGCTAGATTCTAGGCTTAGAAAATACGTGTTATATATTACGCTCTATAAACGCTTAATTCTATACTAACTTAAACTTTATAAAGAAAAACTACTTTAATATTAAGACTAGTTCTTAAGAAATTAATATTAACTTATTAAGTTTATTTAAGTAGAAGGTAGAGAGTAGACTAAATAGTTTAAAGACTTTTTCTAGCTACTTTAGACTAAATTAGTTACTACTCTAGCTATTTTCTAACAAGCTAAAATATACTCTAGAATACTCTATAACGTTCTCGAGCTAGGAATCCTAGAGGTCTCTAGAACTCTCTTTATATATAACAAGTAGTAGAATTACTTGTCTAATAGCTAAAACATATATAAGAAGTAAGACGAATTCCCGAGACCTATCTAACTTATTTTTAGTAATACAACTCGATTTATATACTCTAAGGCTTATTATACGCTTTATAGACTAACTGAAACTAATAAGAAAGCCCTTTTCGTTAAAGTTATATAGGTTATTAGCTGTAATATTGAATTTTTCAATAATAGTAGCTAACTATATATTACGAGAAATATTAGCTTTAATAAGAAAAAGAGTAATAAGTAGTTAAAAGAGGGTAAATACTAAGACAAAGAAGATAGTAAACATAGGCGCATACTTAGCTGTAACTCTTAATTTCTTAATATTCTTGAGATAAGCGCTATGTAACTAGTCCTTATACCTCTAGATAAAACACCCTGTCTAGTTCTTTCCTACCTCCCTCCCACGTATCTCCTCTACAAGGTTTCGGACAATTAACGATGTAGGAGGCATGCCACGCTCTATAAGCTTGTTTATCTGCCAAATCAGGACCTCCTCTTGTTACGTGGTTAATGCCTAGACGTAAAAAGCGGAGGCTTCCTAGCGTGTCTTAGTCAAGCCCCGCACACGCCGTGAGACAGCAGAACGTACACATCTATATTTCTTAGCGGCATCAGAATAATAAGTGAATTCTCCTCTTTCGATAGCTGCCACTGCCTGGCTAATGCGGTGTGAGGTGTCTGCTCTACCCATGGTTGAAGTAGTTAAAGTATAGAAATTGAAGCTATTTTAAGTGGGTGCTTTGGTCAGGGGCGTGCTTAGATAAGGGAAATCGGTTAGTGGAGGTGACTGTAACTGGCGATGTATCAGTCCGCTTAGACGTTGCCAACAGAGTTACGTCTCATGTGGGAGCTCTCGGTAAGGAGATCTCTCACACCGCCCTTCCCGACTTCCTGGTTTATAAAAGTATAGGACCACTTCATACCATGGTCGCTAACGCTAGCATCTGTCAGGTCAAGCCAGCGATTGAACTGACGGAGGAGGACTTTGACCGCATGTTCAAGGTCAATGTACACGGTGTTTTCAATTCTTATCAGGAGGCTGCCAAACAGTTGTTTAAGCAAGGTACAGGAGGACGTCTGATAGGATGCGCAATGTAAGACAACCCTGAGGTCATCTGCTAAGAGCACAACGAATGGAAAAGCGGTGGAATGCTAACAACCCCAAGTATCGTTGCTCACAAGCCCTTCACCCTCCTCACGCACTACAGCGCGAGCAAATGGGCCGTCCGCGGCCTCACACAAGACATGGCGATGGAGATGGCACCACACGGCATCCGCGTCAACTGCTACTGCCCGGGAATCCACGACACCAAAATGTGGGAGGAGGTCGACGAGGGTCTCGGCTGATTTTTTAGTGCTTTGATTGGCTGACCATCATGTTCTCATTGTTCTAGAATACAGAAGGGGATCGCTGACTATATACCCAGTCTCGATCAGGGGCTTGCAGTACTGACAAATTCAACATCGGCAAGATCCAGGGCCGGCCGAAGGGCGAGAGCATCAAGAAGTACTGCGACGAGCTGATTGCCATAGGTCGCTACGGCGAGCCTGAAGACGTGGCTAAAATCGTGTCGTTTCTGGCAAGCGAGGGGAGCGAGTATATGACGGGCCAGTCGCTCGTCATTGATAGAGGCATTATTTTCACTTAGTAATATTAATTCGGTCTTATAAGACTTGATGTTTCCGTAAGGTTGGACTTATGAATTCGTAGCTCAGCTTGAACCATGCTGCCGATTGGTAAATGTATATAGTAACATGTCCAGTGATGTGGAAAGGCTTTCGAAGCTTATCATTCATCGTGCTTAGTTGTAGGAAACTATTCTTGTGAATGTTTACAATGGTATGACTCACATCCCTAAAGCTTTAAATTTTATAGCAGTCTCGTCTAATCAAATTTCTCGTCTAATCAAATTAAACGCAGCCAAAATCTTCCCATGTTTCATAAATATGCAGTTCCGTACCGGTTGTCACTATCTCATCGGATTTCTTAAACACTGTCCAGCTTTTGAGACTTTATCCATATCAACAAAGCTTACAGATCTTCCGCAGGCTATCTGAGCGCCAGCCACACTTCCAACCAGTGATTCTAGCGTACAGCTCTAGAGCAGCAAACTTTTCCAATCCCGTCCTCAAGTTTTGTCCACAAATCTAGACTGGCTGCACAGAGTTGACAAGACATGCTCTAAGGCGTACAGTCAGCGTGAGGAGCCCCATGCGGGTGAGTCCAAGTATCAGACACTTATGTGCCATCGTTTGTTTCAATAATTCCGCAGGCAAGGAGTGAATTCTCATAGATCTCTGTGGACAAGCGAGCTGTGCCAGATGGATCCCTTATGCGCTCGTACTCCAGCAGAGTACCATTGCAGTGCGAAACATGTATTTATGGCCAATGACTTAGACGTATATGTGAGCCTCGAGATCGAAAGTTTTTGGACAAGAGTAATAAACTCAATAGCACTGTGGCTGGCAAACAATACGCGAGGGAAAGGCAATTCGCGGTTGCGATCTGGTTGCCGGTATATTAGAGGTTCTGTCGATTTAGAGCCCATAGCCTCCCATTTGCACATGTCCTGTCGCAATTGATCGAAGTCTTGTGGTAACAGAAGATGCGCTGACTTTTCAGCGAACACGAGGTTGATAACCCGAGCAAGCAACCATGTGGCAATCTGGGCGTGCACGTCCTCATCCACCTCCTTCAACTCCATGATCGTTTCTGCGTTGTCGAACCACGTCCTTGGATTCAAGACAGTCTCCGTAGACTCGCAGTAGGCTGCCTATAGAACTTAATCATATTTAGCTTACAGAGGAGAAGAGATAGGAGGGTTCAGAAACATACCGACTCTTGCACAATCCCAGAAGGACGCGCTGACGAGACCGCCGGTCGGTCCATTCCAACATCGATGGCTATATATACTTGCACAACCTTGTAAGTGTCGACGCCAATTAGTATAGGTGACTGTCATCATCTCATACACACTGAGAAGAACGCAGCCGGCAAGTGTGCCAACCACGTCGAAGCGTCCAGAGATAGAATCGATGGCGAGTTCTACCGCTAAGTCATAGAGATGTATGGATAGTTTACTTGTCCCTAGGTTCAAATCTCTCTTGTCCCGCAACTCGACGTTCTTGGCCGATAGAGCAAGTGCTGCAGCTCGCCAGGGGGGACACGCCATCATTCTGTACGTTTCTAGCCGCGAATAATGCTTCAGCCCGTTGTGTGCATCAAACCAAGGCGCAACCTCGGAAACATAATTTCGTAACAGCTCGACCTCCAAATCTGAGTTCAGAGCGTCAAGGACCAAGGGGAAACTTTTAAAGTCGCCCAGTCAGAAAAGGTTTCTCGCTGAGTTGGCGAGTCGACGTTAATGAGCTGTGCTTAGCTGACCTGTTCAAACTGAATTCGATGAATGCCAGAAACCCAAGAGTTAGACCAGGAATTGGATGGGGACGGAAGTTCACCATGCACAGATTCTCGATGAAAATGGTATGAGTATGGACGGTATCGATCCGTGAGTAAGACGAATCTGACAAATAAAATTACTTGAGGAAGAATACAATCTGATAAAGGCGAACGTGGAATGCATCCGCATCAGACTCCCCAGAAATCGTGGTCGAAAGCCCCAAATTGGTTTCCCTGAGCTAAATGAGATTGCAAACCATGCGTCTCATTCTGTAAAGACATATCGGTTGCCACGCGGACAGTCATCTTCTGGGGTATGCCATTGTTATTGTCAAATCTCGGATCGAACAATTCATGTACTGGCGCTTCGTATCGTCCATCTAACCGATTATCCTGGGTCGAAGACGCAGGAGAATTCCATTGCAAGTCAGGACCCGTTGTTGATCCCTGCCAAGGCTCAAGTTCCATTGTGGCCGTGAAGTTGTGTGTGATGTTTTGTGGATCGTAATCATTGACAGAAGTCATGGCTCGCTGGCTCGGCAGGACTTTCGCTGTGTGCAATCCGCGGTTCTGCTCATTACCTGGCGAGCTGAGGGCCCAAGAATTTGATCTCTGGCGTTGCAGTTTGGTGTCCAGGACATGCTCGTTGGTATGTGGAAATCTATCTATGTCCTCCTCTTGTACAACCCAAATATCGTCAGTATCATGTTGTAGAAGGCCACCAAAAACCTTCGAGAGATGGTACTCTGCCGTCGATTTAGCTCGTTCTTTACTACTGCGCGGTTGAGAGTTTATATCCTCGGGATGTAGAGAGTTTGGCTGCTTCCGACCGCCTCCACCGGCACCGTGACGCCGATCACCTCGCAGGACACCGATTTCAACTTGCAGCTGAGTTTTGAAATACTGAGCGACAGAGTGAAATTTTCCTAGTTCCTCCAAGACTTGCTGCAAGAACACAACATTAGGCTGACTTTGCATATTTGGCGGGAGTCTGAGTCTCAAGTCGTAGCAGTACACGACGCCGGCCATAAACAAACAGAATCCGGACCACAAGTTAACCTACGGTTCGTCAGCTTAGCTCCAGCTCTTTCAGTACGGATGCTTACCCCGCAGAAATCATTGCGGTTGATGCGTCGTGTTGCCATAGTGATTGCGTCCGCTGCAGTAATGCATCGGTTCATGCTTTGGACTATGAAATCATTGTCTTTATGGTATTTCAGAGCAGTCTTCATGGCTGCTTGGTGTAGACAAATTGTTGCTGTCTGCAGTGTCATGTTCAGGAAGACAATATTTGTATCACCAGCTCCTGCTGGCACCCTGAATTGGTCTGGCAGATGTATGAACATATTAAGTATGTTCGTATCTAGCTCTCGGTGTTTGGCCCAGAACTCACAGTTGCCTGGCGTCTCGGAAGCATTTGGCCTTTTGCTATTGTAGATGTGCATTGAAACGCGACCCAACAGAGTCGTGGCCAGAATGACTGCTGCGAATGGTGACAACAGGTTTGCAGCTCCTTCATCAGCCAAAGCTTCTACGAGAGAAATGCTCGTCTCTTCTTCGCCATTCTCGAAGGCATATTCAGGGGAAGGGAGGTTTGTGTATATCTAATACGTTAGCTTGGTTCAAATAATAGACACACATCCATACTTCATGCTCATTGATAGCCATTGGCCATCCGCTGCATTTGCTCGCGAAGCGATCGCTGAGATATGCGGCCCAAAAAGTCCGACGTCGCTCTTCTAGCTCGATGAAGTTTTTTGCCTCCGGAATTATTCCGATGTAGGAGCCGTGCTTATCAATTCGATGCAAGCCCATCATTTGAACGAGACGTACACATTTTCCAGCGCTCATCCATGATCTTGTAATGTACATTCGCTGGGCCTCGAAAGTTGCAACAAGATGCCAGCACTGTGCATGGTAAACGGTGAACGCTTCATCAATTCCCTTCATTCTTATGAGCTGGGATTTGTAAGCGACGAAGAAAAGCTTACCTTTGCCTCTGAAATCTCAGCATATCTTCGCGCTGTTTGATAAAATATCTCGCTCAATCTTGTGTACTTGGGCGTCACTGACGATGACAAACACCACATGGAATATTGGAGGCATAGTGGAGGTCTGAGATCAGGCCCAAGTTTCAATGTAGTGTAGAACCTCTGTTTGTGTATGATGGGAATACAATTATGGATTTGATCAAAGTATATCTGAAGTCTGAATCTGGCTTTAATTATGTGGTGTAAAGTTGGGCTGCCGTCGGACCTACAATTCTTGCTGGACTTCTGCCGGGGGAAGAGTCTCTTCAACTCTTGAGTAGCTTATCTCTTGCGATGTGAAGTCTTCGTCCATCGGTGAACTGCAATCCCGATTCTGGCTAGTGGCTGAGCTTAAGTGATCGTCACTATCGTTCAAGGAGAGGTCACTGGTCTTGACTGGAGACTTTCCATGACTGTCAATTTCTTGAATTAAATCCCCCGTTTCGTTGGCGGTTGCTGACGATTCGCTCGATGCAGACATCATATCAATGCCAATGCCAAGCCGAGCCTCCAACAGAGCTGCGAGAATCAAATCAACAACGAATGGAGCGCGCACTGGATGATAGTAGGTCCATACCTAGTCTTGCCTCCAGTGTTTTTGATCTACGTCGTTTCGTAGGTACCACTGTCTGACGTTCTAAGTATGTGCATTCTCGGTTCGACTTTCCACATGCTGCACAAAGGGGCCTTTGTCGATCACATCTCAACTTGCGACTGCGGCAGGTAACGCAAGACATCCTGTCCGCAGCGATTTCGTACTGCTTTGCGCTTCGACAATGTGCGCTGGACTGGACGACTTGGTGGCTCGAGGCTGCTCTTGACTTAGAGAGTCTTTAATGTGTTGTCTGGTGTTGCACGTTGCACCCTCGGCGATTTTAGTGTACTTCTTCAATGGGCACTTCGTCATGGTGTGGTTTGCGATGATGGTGATATTATCAAGGTGCAGAATGAAGAGCCAGGGTGTCCTTTCCACGGATGGGGTGATTAGTGAACTGGTGGTGAATTTAAGTTTTGCTTATAAATACTATTGCTGTTAGCGTCTCAGAAATGGTTCAACACCAGGCCATGAATTATTACCAGAATCGGCCCCACATTTAGCGTTTTATGGTGCAAATGCCTATGGAGTTTGATTGTGCTGTGTCCGGGGCAATTCAGCCCAAGAACAAGGGTGCTTAGCTACCAATACACCAGAGATTAAGCAGACTTTACAAGCGGGACAACCCTCACGCTCGGGAACCCGAGGGCTCCTTTGGGCTACGGGCCTTGAGTCGAATCGTTAAGCTTAGCTACCAATACACAAGAGATTAGCAGGCTTTACGGGCGGGACAACCCTCACGCTCGGAAATCCGAGGGCACCTTTGGGCTCCGGGTCTTGACTCGGATTGTTAAGTTATGGCAAAATATCTCCTTACTTAATTGTTCTTATATCCTGTACGTGATGTTGCTACTCTCCCACCAGTAACTCCAGTTGTCTGATCCCCAGCATTTTTCCATCGAAGTTCTTCTGCTGTCAAAGTCTGGCAAAATAGCGAATCCGAACAAGTACAACATGGAGGTCAATCGCCACCCCGAGAAAGCGATGTACCAGGCGAGTTCGTCGTCCTCGACAACCGTCATGAACGAGCACAAGACCAGGGAGGGTGTGGAAAACGGGCTCGAATCATCTCTCGACAACGATTCCATGCGTGATGCTGAAATAACTGAGCTGGCCAGAAAATTCACAGGGCAATCGGGTGATCACGTTCACCAAAATCCCTTTGAAGCAGAGCCT
Organism: Hymenoscyphus scutula; assembly: GCA_001399465.1. Classification (NCBI taxonomy): domain Eukaryota; kingdom Fungi; phylum Ascomycota; class Leotiomycetes; order Helotiales; family Helotiaceae; genus Hymenoscyphus; species Hymenoscyphus scutula. The sequence goes on from LKTO01000586.1 coordinate 17,267, forward strand.
GATTCTGTATTGGATCCAAAATCGCCAAATTTCAAGCCTCGGGCATGGGCTAAAGCACTCATCCATCTCAAGTCCCGGGACCCTGAAAGATTTCCTACACGATCCGCCGGGATCTCATTTCGGAATCTGAATGTCTATGGCTTTGGAAATACAACCGACTATCAAAAGAGTGTTGGAAATATATGGTTAGGGCTTATTGGAGTGATACGAAGACTCGCAGGGATCTCGTCCCCGAGAAAAATCGAGATCTTGCGCGACTTCGAAGGTCTTTTACGGAGTGGAGAGATGCTTGTGGTTCTTGGGCCGCCCGGATCTGGGTGTTCAACGCTTCTGAAGACTATTTCTGGCGAAATCCACGGCATCTACGTCGAACAAGGTTCAGAACTGAACTATCAAGGTATTTGGCAAATCTGGTTGACTTAGCTAGACCTTGGCGTTAACCAGATACTAGGGATCAGTGCGGAAGACATGAAGACGCAGTTCCGCGGTGAAGCCATATACAATGCTGAAGTCGATGTACACTTCCCCAATCTCACGGTTGGCGATACTCTTTCGTTTGCAGCAATGGCGAGAGCGCCCAGACACCTTCCTGGTGCAGTTGACAAGTGGACATATGCGACCCATATGCGAGACGTGATTATGGCTATGTTTGGGATTGGTCACACCGTGAACACTCGTGTTGGTGATGATTTCATTCGCGGAGGTCAGTTTCTATCCAAAAGCTTCTTCCTTCCTCGCAAAGCCACTATTAGTTCCTTTGTTTTTTGAACGGGACTTGCACGAGACGGATGTGCAGGGAGAAAAGTCATGCAAGATATGCTTTCAACTTCAACAATGTTAACGTAGACCGGTGCTAATATACCAAATAGTTAGCGGTGGCGAACGGAAGCGAGTGAGTATCGCGGAAGCAGCCTTGAGTGGGGCGCCTCTTCAATGCTGGGATAACAGTACTCGTGGTCTTGATTCCGCCAATGCCATCGAGTTCTGCAGAACATTGAGACTATCAACCGACCTCATGGGCGCCACAGCTTGTGTTGCAATTTATCAGGCCCCTCAAGCAGCATACGAAGTTTTTGACAAGGTTACTGTTCTTTACGAGGGACATCAGATCTATTTCGGACCAACCAAAGATGGAAAGAAGTACTTCGAAAATTTGGGCTTCGAGTGCCCTGACAGACAGACTGATGGAGACTTCCTAACATCTATGACAAGTGCGGTGGAAAGGATTCCCCGTCCTGGCTGGGAAAGCCGTGTCCCAAAGACTGCCAAGGAGTTTGCCGCAATCTGGAAATCAAGCACTGAAAGGGCACACCTCATGGACGAGATTACGGAATATGAACGCGCTTTTCCAGTTGGTGGCGAGCACTTGGAAAAGTTCACTGCGTCAAGGAGAGCGGAGCAGTCAAAGCGACAGTGAGTATTGCCCAGAATCCTTCTCGCTAATTTATTCAACTCACCGATATAGGCGTGTCAAATCACCGTATACTTTGGATTATGTTCAGCAGGTCAAACTTTGCTTGTGGCGCGGATTTCAGAGACTCAAAGGAGATCCAAGTTTAACGTTCACACAACTTTTCAGCAACTTCATCATGTCCCTCGTCATTGCCAGTGTGTACTACAACTTGAACGACACCACGACCAGCTTTACACCCAGAGGGTCCCTGCTCTACTTTGCGCTTCTCCTGAATGGCATTGCCAGTATCCTTGAGGTATTTCAATGAACAGTACTAGAGTGTTAGGAAATAAGCTGACAATTGACAGATGCTCACTCTTTATGCCCAGCGCGGCATTGTCGAGAAGCATTCCAGATATGCTTTGTACCACCCTTCCGCCGAGGCTGTCGCATCGATATTGGTCGATATGCCTTACAAGATTCTAAATGCCTTTACCTTTAATATTCCCATATATCTCATGACTCACCTTCGACGCGAAGCCGGTCCTATCTTCTTTTACATTTTCACTATGTTTCTGCTCACTATGGTAATGTCCATGTTGTTCAGAACAATGGCTGCAACGTCTCGTACCATGGCCCAAGCTATCACCCCTGGCTCATTGTTTGTAACTGCTCTCTTCATGTGGTCCGGCTTTATCATACCAAAGGATTATATACTCGGGTGGAGTAAATGGTTCTACTACATTAACCCTCTTGCTTACGCATATGAGGCAATCACGATCAATGAGTTCAGCGGCAGGGTATTTGATTGCGCGGAGTTCGTGCCAAATGGTGCCAACTACGCTGCCGCCACCGGCGAACAACGAGTATGCTCTGCCGTCGGCTCTAGAGCCGGGGTTGGTTTCGTTTTCGGAAATGACTACATGTCCTCTGCATACGACTACCAGCCTTCTCACAGATGGCGGTACGTTGCCTCTTCCCTCCTGAACACATACGTGCGGTGCTGATGTGGTTCGATCTAGCAACATCGGTATCCTCTTTGCATTCATGATCTTTTTCTGTTTCACATATCTTTTGGCGACAGAGGGCATCACACAGAAGAAGTCCAAGGGAGAAGTCTTAGTTTTCCGTCGAGCTGCTGTGTCCAAGGGATCTGCTTTATCCAAACTTGACGAGGAAGCTGCGCCGGGTCCGTCCGATATCAAGCGGAAGCGAGAATCTACGCGAGACTCGGGGCCGGCGGTTGTAAGACAGACAGCTATATTCCACTGGGAAGATGTATGCTATGGTGTCAAGATCAAGACTGAGACTCGGAGAATTCTTGACCATGTCGATGGTTGGGTTAAGCCTGGAACTCTTACTGCGCTCATGGTAAGTGTCTTCATGCTCGTTTTGTCCAACCAGTCTACTAATAATGGTCTCAGGGTGTCTCTGGCGCCGGAAAGACTACTCTTCTAGATGTTTTAGCTAGTCGAGCGACTTTGGGTGTGATTTCGGGCGAGATGTTCGTGGACGGCCACCAGCGCGATACGTCTTTCCAAAGAAAAACCGTTAGTCTTATTCAACCTCCAATATGCGCTTCTTCGGAATCTTCCGCTACAGATCCATAACGTATATCCTAACAGCAAAATAGGGATATGTTCAGCAGCAAGACTTGCATCTCGAAACCTCGACAGTTCGGGAGGCACTCAACTTTAGTGCTCTTTTGCGTCAGCCATCCACTTACACGCGCCAGGAGAAGCTCAACTACGTCGACGAGGTCATTGAACTCTTGGATATGGAACTTTACGCTGACGCAGTTGTTGGAGTCCCCGGAGAAGGCTTGAACGTCGAGCAGCGAAAGCGCTTAACTATCGGTGTGGAACTTGCTGCCAGACCTCAACTGCTATTGTTCCTCGACGAGCCCACGTCTGGTCTCGACAGTCAAACTTCGTGGTCGATTTGTAACTTGATGGAGAAGCTGAAAAACAATGGCCAAGCTATCCTTTGTACTATTCATCAGCCATCTGCGATGCTCTTCCAGCGTTTCGACCGCTTGCTCTTCCTTGCAGCAGGTGGAAAGACCGTCTACTTTGGTGACATTGGTCAGAACTCGAACATCCTCCAAGCCTATTTCGAGCGCAACGGCGCTCCTATTTGCCCCCCGGCAGCGAATCCGGCTGAATGGATGCTGGAAATTATTGGCGCCGCCCCCGGCTCGAGCACAGAGATTGATTGGCACAACACCTGGCGTAACAGCCCCGAGTACGTCCAGATGAAGGCAGAGTTGGCGATAATGAAGGGACTAAGTCGTGTCCAAACCCAACAAGAAGTTGACGCAGGATTCAAAGAGTTCGCCGCACCTTTTGGCGTCCAGCTCTATGAAGTTACCAAGCGAGTCTTCGAGCAGTATTGGCGCACTCCATCTTACATCTATTCGAAGTCCGCCATGTGCGTTCTAGCTGTCAGTTCCACCTTTGCCATCAATTGAATCGAGACTAATACAGATGCAGGCAGCTCTCATCGGCTTTGCGTTCTTCGATGCCAAAAACACGATGCGAGGCCTCCAGAATCAAACATTCGCTCTCTTTGTGCTTTTCACCATGTTTGGACAGATGGCTCAACAAATAATGCCGAACTTCGTTACCAATCGGTCACTGTATGAAGCTCGTGAGAGACCTTCGAAGGCATTTTCTTGGAAAGCCTTCGTTCTGTCCACTCTCATCGTCGAAATTCCGTGGGATGCGCTCTTGTCGCTCTTAATGTTCTTGTGCTGGTACTATCCCATTGGATATCAGCGAAATGCCGAGCCGACAAACGCTGAGGCTGAGAGGGGTGGATTGATGTTCCTTTTCATGTTTGTCTATTTGGTGTTTTCCTCGACATTTGCTATCAGTAAGTAATTCCCAGAGTTCAAGACCCTTGTGGGAGGTTGCTTTGCAACACTATTCCGGCAGATCACTGGCGGTCAGTCTACCTTATTGTGGATCATTACTAAGTGGTTGATGTAGTGGTTGTTGCTGGTATGGAACAGGCCGCCGAAGGAGCCAACATTGCACAGCTCTTGTTCTCTCTCTCACTCACATTCTCAGGTGTCTTGGTTACCAAAGAAGCTCTCCCAGGCTTTTGGATCTTCATGTATCGTGTCTCTCCATTCACCTATTTGACTGGTGGCATGCTATCCGCCTCTGTGGCCAATACAGATGTGGTATGCGCGGGCAACGAATACTTGCTCATGCAGCCACCTGCCGGATCAACATGTGGGCAATACTTGGGCGATTACGCTACAGGCTCTGGAGGGTACATCCTTAATGGCAACGCCACAGCTGACTGCCAATTCTGTCCTATCAGTAGCACGAACCAGTATCTCGACTCCGTCTACGTTTCATTCGACAACGCATGGAGGGACTTCGGCATCATGTGGGTCTATGTCATTTTCAACATCTTTGCGGCCCTGGGAATCTACTGGCTGGCTCGCATGCCCAAGAAAACCAAACTTGAGAAGGAAAAGACGGAGTAATCAACCGAAGCCATTTCTTGTTTACATGAAGTTATACAATTTCCATGTTCAACTTCTAGCTGGGGTGGGAACAGACCGTAGCACAATCTTTCTTTTGTATTCGTCAACTTAATTTTCCCTTTCACAGCTTACTAGAGTGTATATTGGGGTGGAGAACAGACTGTAGCACAATCTTTCTTTTGTATTCGTCAACTCAAGTCATTTTGTCTCACAGCTTACTAGAGTGGATATTTGGCCGAAATCAATAGAACTAGCTTAGATGCACAATAAGAATATAGATTCTCAAAGATGTTCTCCATGTTGGGCTTTCAGGTATTATGTTTCTGGAAGCTTGGCAAGTACAGCTATCGTGAAGTCCTTCCATATATCATCGATATCATCGATGACTTCGAACAGGCTTTCTATGGGTATAACCATTCAGCCGCGAACTCCCGCCAGTCTCTCCAGGCAGTCCAGGTCTCATCTTCCCTCCCCTCAGCTCGAGTACCCTACCAGTTATTAGCAACTCGTTTTTGCTGCAAAAATGACTTTTCGGAGCCAATCAGAGACCGCTAAGACACGCCCCTCTTCTCCCTTTCGCCTATGCTGTTATCAATTCCTTTATCTCCCCTCTATACTACCTACTATCTAGCTTGGTAGCTATTGTGCTACCATGTCCGCTGTCCTTATATATAACTCTACGTATTAGGTTCTTATCTATATACTATATTAGACCTATATAGGTCCTACCGTAGCTAGGATCTAGAAGCACCTACGAGCAGAGCCTCACCGGCTCCGCGAGCAGGTGTAACGATTCTCAAACTAACTAATAAAGGTAACTAAGTCTCGTAGAGTTAGTATACAATAAGAGGTTTAAATACGCCGGTTATTAACTTAGAAGTAAACTCGTCACTTATACTATATAGTTAATATAGTAATAATAAAGTAATATTAAGTTAAGTACGAAGCTTCTATCTAATAGTAGACATACTAGTTTTATATAGAACCTTCGTTCTCTATAGATTATAATAATTACTCTAATTACTCTAATCTAATTTAGTAATACTATAACGGTTCTAACTGCTACTACATCTCAGGTCAGCCTCTAGCTAGAACCTAGCGGATACTATACTTCCTAAGCTCGGCTCGGTTAGCTATAGCTTAGTATAACCTCCTATATATAAGAGCTTCTAGCTCCTAGGCTTCTATTCTTTCTTCTCTTCTCTCTTTAGCTTAGAATCCTTATATAGACAGTTCTATAGTACCTAACTTACATCTAGCGTAGTTGTATATTTATACGCGGTCTATAAGCTATATATATTATTATATTATTCTAAGCTTACTAATACTACCTAGAAAGACTATAGATAATCTCTCTACCTATCTATCTAGCGTAATAGAAGGACTCTATAATCCTTAATTACCTAGCTATAGTACTTTTTAAGAAGAAGTTAAGTAGATCTAGAGACTAGCGAGTTCTAGATATAACTATATAATAAGACGAGTATTTCTCGAAGTAAATAATAAAACTATAATTACTATAATAGTACTAAAAGCGCGTCTTATAGAAGCGTACTAAAAGAATACTTTAAGAGTAGAATAAAGCTCTACTAATAATCTCGAAAACTAAGAAAATATAATCTACGTTAACAATAGTAGACCTCTAGCTACTAGCTACCTAGAGAATAGTAACTTACTAATAACTTAGTTAGAGTACTAGCTAGACTCTAACTACGACGACGCCTCTAAACTCTTAGACATCTTATAGAAGTAAGTCTAAGTACTTAGCCTAGTTAGCTAGAACTAGTCGCGAACTTAGGAGTTACTTAAGAAGCTTCTTAGCCGCCTTTCGCTACTAAGTAGCTCTACTACTATCCCTTAGATAGTAGTACTATCACTTTAAAATATCGTACGATCGATAGAATAATAAACCCTAGAATTAATAATACTAAGCTTAAGTACTAGCTAGAAGTACTTAGTAAAACTATAAGACCTCTATATTATAAATCACGTATACACGTGACTAGTGAAGACTAGGCGGCGCTCTAACAGGTTGAGTACTATTATATACTCTTATAGTATTAGACAGGTCGCTTAGGTTAGCTAAACGATCCAAGGATTTCACGTAGTTGTAATCACGTGATAGATCCCTAAGGATCCCCTAGAGATCTAAAGGGGTCCTGGGATCTAGAGTAGATCTATAAGCAGGAAGGTTCTATATAAGACTAGCACGTCTACTATTAGATAGAAGCCTCGTGCTCAACCTTAATATTACATTATTACTAATACTTTAATAGCTTTATAGTTAAGTAACAAGTTTACCTCTAAGTAAACACCTAGTCCGCGATTGAACCTCTTTGTAAGAACAAACTCTAGCGATACTTAGTTACCTTAGTTAGTTAGTTTAAGAATCGTTATACTCTAGCCTCTCTCTAATAGAACTAATTCTACGTTCCTAGAGTAGAAGATCTAGATCTAAGGGAAATTTAGAATTAATAAAGACTACTTCTAAAATAAGAAAGATAAGATGTTTTATATCTTTAATTATATAATAGAAGACACCTAGAAATACCTCTAACCGTGAATTAATAAAGATTCTTAGATATACTTTATTTTAGTAAGAGAGATAATTAACTACCTTACTTCTATTTTTGTTAATCTAAACTAAGTAAGGGATATAAGATATAACTATAATCGTCTAATAATAAAGATTATATAAACGTTCTAAGAATTCTAAAACCTAGTTCTTATATCTAGCTAGAGAAGTATAGATTCCTTAAGAATACCTTCGCCTAGACTTATATAATCGACTTATAACTCTACTCTAAAGAGAAATAGTACTAATACTATATATACTAGATATCTACTAGGAACTAGTAGCTAGTTACTTGTTATTAGATATAGAACTTCGACGAATTACTATAAGAGAGGATTACTAAAGAACGTATAAGAAGAAGTTAGCTACTCGACCTACTCGACCTACTAGACTCTCTATTTCTACCTCTAGTAATATTATAACTCTAACTCTAATAGTACTAATACTATATATACTAGATATCTACTAGGAATTATTAGCTAGTTATCTATCGTTAGATATAGAACTTAGACGAATTACTATAAGAGAGGATCGCTAAAGAATATATAAAGAGAAGTTAGCTACTCGACCTACTCGATCTACTCGACCTACTAGACCCTCTATTTCTACCTCTAGCGATACTATAGCTTTAGGCCTACTCGCTCTATAACTTCTAGAGAACATCTAAGGTCTAATATCTTGTATAATATCTTTAGCGCCTCCTTAATATACTAGCGAGAACTCTTATACTAGAGAAGTAAGACGACTAGTATCTATAGACGCGAATAGCGATTATTATAACTACTATAGAAAAGAATACTATACTGTCGCCTATACTAAGCTAAGGCGAGTAGACCTTAAAGAAATTAAGGAAGAAGATTCTTTATATAAATCGGAAAAAGAGAAACTTATAACAACTCTTAAACTAACTAAGATAACTAAGTATCGCTAGAGTTTATTCTTATAAAGAGATTTAATCGCGAACTAGATGTTTACTCGAAGGTAAACTTGTTACTTAACTATAAAGCTATTAAGGTAGTAATAATAATATAATATTAAGTTAAGTATAAAGCTTCTATCTAATAGTAGACATGCTAGTACTATATAGAACCTTTCTACTTATAGATCTACTCTAGATTCTAGGACCTCTTTTAGATCTCTAGAGGATTCTTAGAGATCTATTATATGATTACAACTATATAAAATCCTTAGATCGCTTAGCTAACCTAAGTAACCTGTCTAATACTATAAGAGTATATAATAGTACTTAACCTGTTAGAACGCTACCTAGTCTTTACTAGTTATATATATACGTGATTTATAATACTATTCTCTTCTTAGCCTAGTATCTCTCTATACTTAAGTACAACCTAGGAAATGTCGTTAGAAGGCTAGCGGCTCTCTCCTGTTATAATGTTTTTAATAATACTATAAGTAGATACTTATAAAAAGAAGAAAGAAAGGTTTTAACTTACTAATAATATTAAAAACATCTAATATAAAGTTATAGTATATTCTCGATACTTCTTATAAGGCTAGTAGTATCTTATAGACGAATCCTAATCTAGCTGTTATACTAAATATATTTATATAAAGTTGAAATATAATAGAGGTAGTAATTCTTAGAATAAGAGCGTCTCTACTAAAAAAGAGTAGAAATCTCTAGATACTTAGAAGAAGCGTCTATAAGATAAAGAGAAGGCCGCTATAGCTAAGATCCTTTAGCTACAAAAGTAGTAGAAGTTTATCTAGAAGCGTTGTAAGGAAATAGCTTATTAGAGACTTAAATTTATTAACGAACTCGATGCCGCGAAGGAATTAGAAAAGAGTTAATAGAAGGAATAGGAAGATAGATGTCACGAACTACGTGCTAACACGTAATAAGTAAAGACTAGGCGGTGTTCTAATAGATTAGAATAGTATTTATATATAAACCCTTAGTAAGTACTAGTATAGTATTAGGCTATTAGTATAGGATCTTATTAGGTTAGTATAGATTACGTAATAAAGTCCTTAGAGGCTATTAGAGTCCTTAATATTTAGAACTCTCTTTAAGTAAGAGACTCTAGTATAGATAGTTCTATTAAGCGAGGGACTCTAATAGAGAACGAAGGTTCTATATAAGACTAGTACGTCTACTATTAGATAGAAGCTTTATACTTAACTTAATATTATATTATTATTACTACCTTAACAGCTTTATAGTTAAGTAATAAGTTTACCTCTAAGTAAATACCTAGTCTACGATTAAACCTCTTTATAAGAATAAACTCTAGCGATACTTAGTTACCTTAGTTAGTTAGTTTAAGAATCGTTATACTTTAAGTATCTAAGCTTAGAAGTTCGAATCGTAATACCTCTAAAGGTCGCTTCTATCTCTAGCTCTAGTACTAGTACTATTAACGCTCTAATCTAGAGTACGCTCGCTATATTCTAGGATATAACTACTCTAGACAACGACGATAACAAGAGTATACTAGACGTATTCAAGCTATATAGAGTCGAAGCCCTAGAAACTATATAAGTTAAGCTATCTAACACCTACTATAGTAAACGACAAGAGTTAGAGTTATTTCTTATATAAATAGAAATCTACTTTAACTTTAATAAAGACAAGTTTAATAGTAATAGTATAGCGTTATCTATCTTCGCTATCTCCTATCTTCGAGGAACTACTCTTAAATAGATATAACTATATCTAGAGAACTTTTTCGTATATAAAACCTTAGTAGAAAGTATAGCTAATATATAATTAATATTTAGATCTTAGAATAGATTTAAAGTTACTATATACTAAATGTTTAGTAATATTAATACTATTAAAATAGTAATATAGAAGTTACTTAATCTATACTAAACTAGATTAGTAATTAATTATATAAATAAATTCTAATATTATAGAAATAGAATAGAGTAGGATTCTCTCGCTCTTATAGAACTCTTCTATAGAGGACTTAATATTAAACTATATAAAGAGATAGCCTAATAAAACCTTAATTATAAAGACATCGCTACTATAATTAAAGGAGTAATCTACTTAGATAACTATCTATAGGAATTTAAGAAAACTAATTACTATCTAGAATTTAAGAAGTATAATAAATAGAACTAACTAGACTACTAAGACGACTAATAAGTAAACGCTACCTAGAAGAAGACTTCTAGAAAGTAGAAGCTATCCTAGAAAGAACGAAACTAACGTTATAAGTAGTACCTATACTTTTTATATAGCCTACCCGGCTATAGAGTAAGTAACTATCGTAAGAAGGCTAATTCTTTAGAAAAGTATTAAGTATTTACTATAACTAGAAAGGAAATAGTATTACTTAAGAGATTTAATCTATCTAACGAAGAGCTAGAAGCTCGTAGGTATAGAATATAAGTAGAGGATAAGAAGAACTCTATCCTTAAATAATACTATAAGAAACGTTCTAAATTAGAGTATAATCTACCTCTATAATATAAAGTAGAGATAGTAGAGTTATTATTAGACTTATTATTAGAATTATTAGACGTGTCTAGTTAAGGAAATAACTAGGATAACAACTCTTAAGTAGAAGAAACATAGGTATTTATAGGATGTTTCGAATATAGTAACTAATAGTTTGACCTTAACAGAAACAAGTTAGACTTTTAGGCCTCTTATATAACTAGAGAACAGGCTCTAGAAGCGCTAGAACAATTTTAAGTTTAGAATAACCTTCTAATAAGTATTATCTTTAGAAATCTTAAAAGTAACCTAGATACTATAGAAGGAAAACTAAATATATAGGCTATTAAGGACATCTTTAAGTCTACCCTTAAGTTATAGAGAGAAAGGAATTAACCTTTTATCTAACTATAAGTAGAAGAATACTAGGCTCTAGAAGTTATATTAGAAGATATAATTATATAGTAGCGTTACTATCTAAAACCTATATTAGACTAGGAATTAGAGAAATAGTTTACTAGTAATAAATCTAACTATAGCTAAACTATAGAATAGTAAATAGTCTATAGAGTATCTAAAAGTAACTCCTAGAAAGTAACACTCTACCCTTAGAGGAGTAACCTCTAAGTAGTAGAAATTAGCTAAAGAGAGTATAGTTTTATAATCTATATTATTAGACTAGAAATCTATACTATATTAGAAGACTACTAGTTAACAATAACTATAAAAATCAGAGAACAGGAACTCTAGGTTATAATTAACTTAGAAGCGATAGATAACTTTCTTTCTCTATTAGTACTTAAGAGGCTAAACATCTCTATTAAGAAGACAGGACTATACTACCTAGACATAGTCGATAGAATAGACATAGTATATTAAAACAGAGTTATTAATTAGTAAACTATTCTAATATAAATTATTATCGAAGAATACTACTTAGATATATAATTTAATATTATAGTAATTAGAAGCTAGAATATAATACTTAGTATACTATAGATTAGAGAACATAATCTAGATATTAACTAGAAAGCCTAAATAATAACTTTTAGCTAATATAACTATAAAGGATTATAGCTATAACTATATAGCTAGAATAAGGTTAGCGCTATCTCTTCTAAGGCGCTAGAACACCTTACTAAGAGTTCTCTATAGATTAGTAAGAAAGCTAATAATATAATATCTATATAGTATAGAGAATTCGTAGAATAGTTTAAGAATCTAGAGAACTTATAAGCTCTACTAGAATATTATCTATAGAATTATAAGATTAAATTAAAAGAAGGTTATAACCTTAAGAAATAGAAAATATAGCCTTATAGCTAGACTAAGCTATAACGCTTTAAGAGCTATATTATTAAAGGTTTAAAGAAAGGTTATATTTAGAGATCTAAATTACTTATTCTATTAAATATATTAGTTGTTAGTAAAAAGGATAACTCGACAGGTCAAGTTTATATTAACTACTAAGATATAAACAATATAATAATTAAGAACACTTACCTACTACTAGAAGGATAATATCTACTAGATAGAATTAGATCTACTAAGATATTTATAAAACTTAACTAATAGAACGCTTATATCTTAATTAGAATTAAGGTAGGTAATAAGTAGAAAACTATATTTAGATTACCCTTAGAACTCTATAAGTATACGATAATACTATTTAGATTAGCTACTACGCTAGTAATCTACTAGAGGTAGAATAATAGTATTCTAGAAGGTCTTCT